>JADBJO010003627.1:157500-165000 GCA_016801955.1 Conus betulinus | reverse complement strand
ATCTATGTTCGCTAGTTGATAACCTGAATATGTATATGGGTCAAATCCGTTCATCTATCCAAGTCTGAACAAGTCTCGCTCCACCTAACAACACAGATCGTTCTGTGATGATTTCAGTCTCACCTACCCTGCCTGTTGCATTTCGTTCCCAAAATATCCATGTTGAAGCAGCGTCAACACAATTTAGTCAGTCATTCTCTGATTTCGGCACCAATTGTGTTATTTTCGGCTAGTTGTAATATTTGATTTTAAGTCGTTATAGTGTGTGTGCGTGTGCATATGCGTGCGTGTACGTGCGTGCATGCGTGCGTGTGTGTGTGTGTGTGTGTGTGTGTGTGTGTGTGTGTGTGTGTGTGTGTTGTGTGTGTGAATTTGACTGTGAATGAAACCAAGGCCAAACCACAATCTTGATGATGATTTGTGCGTGCTTTTTTGTGAGCGAGACCTGTTGCTATGTATCTTGTACCCTGTCTTTATGTTCTCAGTATCCTCTCTGTGTTCTCCAGTGAAACGTTACACAATCATCGCCAGTGTTTGCTGACATGGGTTTACCAAACAACTGCCGGAGTTTGCTGTTGGGAACAAAAGCCCACTTGATCCACTGCTATGTGGAGCACAATTTTTTTTTTCTCCGTTCTTTTTTTTCTTTTAATTGCATGTGTATTCTTTCCGCCTATACACAGGCATTCAGGTGGTTACTCAGTCTGGCCGTTTTTCCTTTACTATAAAGGTTTTTTTGTGTGCGACGTCCCACGCACACGCTGGCGCGCAACATGACGACGTTTGCATAATCAGCCACAGCACGTTGAAGAGAGAGAGAGAGTGGAGAGAGAAAGAGAGAGAGAGAGAAAGAGAAGAAGAGGGTGAAGAGAAAGAAGGAAAAAGAAGAGAAGAGACAGGTGAAGAGAAATACAGAGAGAGAGAGAGAGAGAGAGAGAGAGAGAGAGAGGAGAGAAAGAGAGAGGAGAGAGAGACGAGGAGGACAGGTGAAGAGAAATAAAGAAGAGAGAGAGAGGGTGAAGAGAAAAGAGAGAGAGAGGGTGGGAGAAGAGAGAGAGAGAGACAGAGAGAGAGAGAGACAGAGAGAGAGAGAGTGACAGCGAGAGAGAGATCCCCGCACAAACAAACAGGGGTGCACACACAGAGGAGACAGAGCAGAGGAGAGACACAGACAGACACACACACACACACACAGACACACACACACACACCCCGCACACACACTGAGGTACTCACTCTCTCTCACACACACACACACACACACACATACACACACATACACACATATATCATATATATATATATATATACATATATACACATATATATACATATATATATATATATATGATATATATATATTTGTAAAGAAAAAAAACTTTTGGATTAATTTTATTGCAACTCTTTTTTTGTGTGTGTGTGGGGGAACGGGGATGAGCGGTAACACGTCCTTTCATAGTGTCACCAGCTCTGACACAACACGTGTGCACACAAAGGACAAGGTCAACACAATAACACCCATGGAAAACGCATTTTCTGAGACTGAGCAAAGGGGGATGGAAGTGAATCATCAGTACAAATCCACACATTCATGTCTGTCGCCTCCGTCAGAGACTTGACGTCCAAATGACGATTCAGGCTGATGCCAGCCCTAAACGCTCAGCATCGTTTTACACACAAAGGAAATGCTCTAAAGGTTTCGTTTCTGTTTACTTTCGTTTTGTCCCGTCATACCTCCAGTGGAGATCCGCCTCTCTCTCTCTCTCTCTCTCTCTCTCTCTCTCTCTCTCTCTCTCTCTCTCTCTCTCTCTCTCTCTCACACACACACACACACACACACACACACACACAGAGGGAGAGAGGCAGAAAAATACAGAGACAAACACACTTACACACACAGAGGCATAAACACACACACACACACACACACACACACACACACACACACACACACACACACACACACACTTTCACACCTACATGCCAGCCTGCTCTTTGAGACAAAGTGGACAATTAATTCTTGTGCACAAAGCAATTATGAAGCAATCCATAAATATAATTACACAATTATGCTGGCTCGTGCCTCCCGTTGGACACCACCACCACAACCCCCCTTACTGGTCCGCGATGACGTGATCACCTGGTGACACCCAAGTTCCCAACGCCATGACAAACGCCCTTCTTTGAGCCTAGCGCTGCCCCTATCATCTGAAACAAATGAGTACACTCTTCAAAAGCATTGTCTCTTTTGTTTCATTTCCTTGTAAAAGACGGCATCAAACAGAAAGGGAATCACCATCAAACGTTGCTTGAAAAGAGGATGATTGTTTCGCATAAAACGCCAGGGGGCCTGGGGGCAATTATTTCAAAGTCTGTGTCGATGACATCAAACCAGGACAGACCAGCAACAACTGCTGGTGATGGCAGTGGTGGTGGGGGGGGGGGGGGGGGGGGGGGGGGGAAGGAGGAGGGGAAAGGTGGTGGTAGTGGTGGTGGCGGTGGGGTTGTGGTTGGCCAACAAGTGTTATCGTTTCTAATTACATTTCGATTGTTGATCAAACAGAAGTTGTAATCACTCGCTAACGAGGCTGTCATCCTGTTGTTTAGCGAGTTATTTGGACAGGTCCCGTGTTATTCGTTCACGTCGAGTCACATGTGGTCTCGACCCACGCGCGGTGATATATACATTCGAGAAAGAACATATCGACAATGACACTGAAATGAATCAACATGCAAACACTTCAATGAATGAATAAATCAGTGAACTAAACAGATCCATGTTCAAGTATAGTGTACTATCATACGTTGATGAACTGATCAACGCCTTGTGCTTCAAAAAAACACACATGCTAAAGATGTTCGGTTCCGCCTCGACAGAGTGGGAATGGTTGTCGGCTCGCTTGCCACCAGCAGCTCAGGGCTGGCGGGACGTGTGTGTGTAGCGCACAAAGTCACACTGTGGACCCCCAAGTCTTTCACAATATCGTACTCTCTGCCGCTGTCTGTCACACCACCTCACTTCCTTCTTCCCCCATCCCCTCTCCCATCAGGGAACGCTACATTCTGAACAGTTCTATACATGCTTCGGGGAGAGAGGAAGAAGGGTGGGGGGAGGGGGGAGGGGGGGGGGGGAGTACGCAGTTGACCATACAAGATTCCATGTCGTAGCAACCATGCAATATCTTTTCCAGGAGACCCGACAACATTCATATTTTCTTCTGGACAGCATTTCTAGTCATGGACTATTTTTTTTTCCCTCCTCCACGCGATTCCAGGCCGCTGGTATTATTTTCTCCTGGATGTTCTCTCACAATCTTCTGTTCCCAACTGTTCTCATTCCTAAGTTTTTTCTTTTCTTTTCATAGACTCTTTTCCTGTCATAACGCTTAACCAACCCACACAAATCCACAAGGATGACGACTGCCAAACAACCCACCTATTTTGCTATATTCCTCATGAAGACAATGCACCCAAACGCAAGAACTGTCAAGACTCACAATTATTTGTGCAGGTGATTATTTGTCGTGTCAACCTATGTTTGTCTTGAGTGGTTTGTTCTCAAAGTTTGGGAATACTGCATGAACCTTTGACGAAACCCTTCGAGGGGGGGGGGGGGGGGGGGGGGGGGGGGGGGGGGGGGGGGAAGGGGGGGGGGTGGGGGGGGGGGGGGGGGGGGGGGGGGGGGGGGGGGGGGGGTGAGTCAGGCCAGCTGTTGAACAAATGTATGCGTAGAGTCTAGTATGAGAACAGAGGCGAGTTCACACACACGAGAATTAATTATTCACGAGTGGCTAGCGCGTTTACTCGCGCGGCGCGAGAAGCGACATGAATAAATAAACTAGCGCTTGAAAACTCTCTCTCTCTCTCTCTCTCTCTCTCTCTCTCTCTCTCTCTCTCTCTCTCTCTCTCTCTTCTTCTTCTTCTTCTTCTTCTTCTTCTGTACACTATCAGTACTTCTTCAACGTCTTTTGGTTGTTGGAAAGTTAGTATTCTGATCCGTTCCGTGCGCCAGTAAACAGACGTTACTGTTTTTCATGCACCAATGAAATGATGTAAACGACTGTTGGCCATTTTCTTCAGCATGCGAGTGAGCTCTAAGAAAAGCTTCTCTTGCAATCTCTTGCCAACGGCTTGTCGCGCTTGCAGCAGGGGCGAGTTACGGCCTCTCGCTTATTACGAGAACAACATCGGAAATCTCGTCTGTGTGAAACGCTTCTTACAAGTTGGGCCAGTCCTGGTAGAGAAAGAGAACCGGCCATGATTGTGTCCTGTCAGTTTTTCATCCCGACCAATTTGTTTGACAGACCGAGTGACCCAAGATTTGCGCTTTTATGATGGGAAACGAGTGGGGCTGGAAAATCAACATGTTTCGACATGGTAAACTCCTATCTCGAAGCGACACAAGCATCGTGTCCAAACTACATCAAACCCTGCTGTTTACAGCTTAAAAAAAAAAGAGTTATCCTGCCTCTCACTACCTTTCAAGTCCCCAACCCACGCTGCCGCCCCGCTCGCCTCAAAAGTTACTGATATACGGCTTCTTAAACAAGATTAAAAAAATGAAACCACACAAACTTAAACAGCCATAATAATAATAATAATAATAATAATAATAGTAATATCATTACTATTATTATTATTATTATTATTATCATCATCATCATTATTATCACCATCAATATTATCATCATCAATATTATCATCATCATAATCATTATTATTATTACTATTGTTATTATGGTTGATATCATTGTTCTGGTTATTCTTGTTTGTAGTTGTTGTTATGCATGTTGTTAGTGGATGATAAAACTTTATTTTCGTCTCGGTCAGACAGGATACACACAATCAGCTTTTCAAACCCGCAGTCACAGTAGGAAAAAAAAAACACCCAGAAACCTGGACAACTTTTCTGGAACCATGGAAAGACGAGCCCAGATGCCTCGTGCATACTGTGATGACACACCTGTGTGTGTGTGTGTGTGTGGGGGGGGGGGGGGGGGGGGGGAGGAGGGGGAGAGACAGGTGGGAGAAGGGAGAGACGCGACGAGATGAGGGTGCAGTTGGGGGCGTAGTCTCTCTCACGCTAGCAACACCCCCCTCTTCTCTCAAGCAGCCTCTGTGGAACGGAGCAGACCGTACTGACTTCTCGTCACCACCTAGAAATGATTGTCCTCCAAGTGTAGGTTATTTGTTGGGCGGGTGGTGGAGAAGAATGAGGGGGGGGGGGGGGGGGGGGGGGGAACGGGGGGAAGGGAAGGAGGAGAGGGGTTAAACGTCTTGTCCATTTTTGTCCGGGATGGTCGAAGTTGTTACTCATCCTTCTACATTTCTTCTCGTTCCTCTTTTCTTCTTTAGGGCTTCTGTGAACGTTCCAGACAGGTCAACCCGGTGGTCCACCGCCTGTCAGGGTGGGCCACAGCCAGTGTCTTCCCACTGTCCCCAGTGATGTCAACAGCCTGGCACATCCCAGTCACACACACCTGGCAGAATCCTCCGCTAGCTCACAGACTACACCACTGTCAGGGACTCTGTAAACTGGAATCGTCTTTCCCGCTGCTGAATCGGCGTGCGAACGGAACTTCGCATTCTGCAGGTGCCAAGACTGTGGAACGCCATGGGTGAACCTTCAGAGCAGTCAGCAAATGATCAGCAACTTTCAATCACGGATCATCGACAAAACTGCGCTACGAACAACATCTCAAGACATGTCATGTGGATTCGCTCACAATCGTGTCAACAGTCAGGGTTACCTTTTTGTAGTCCTTCTAGTCTATTATCCGTTGACAGAACCAGGCAAGGACCTCAATCTGTTTCAAGTCGCGGTGTTCACACCCAAGCCGACAGCTCGGGTCGTAAGAGAAAGGAACCCTCCCCACATGCAAACGGGGGAAAGTGTAACAACGTGTTTTACCAGCCGAGTGGAATGGCTGGAACAGCATAAAGCATGTCCGATGGAGATTCAAAAAGAAACAAAACCAAATATGCCAGAAGAAATACTGATTCCAGACTGGAACAGGTCAGCAGCCCCCTATCCCCTCCCTCCCACTCCCGACAGTGTCAAGACACCGTGATCTCTTCGTCCGAGTCCACGTCGCTCGTGCTGGCCGCGTGCTGCACGTGCTCGAACGGATGCTGCAGCATGACGTGACCATGGTGACTGACTGGGGAGGAGGGGTGACTAGACACCGGGCTGGTGACGGGAGACCAGTCGGCTCGCACAGCGGGGGTTTCCTCCCTTTCCGGTTTATGGACGTCCATCGCCTCCTCGTCCTCGTCCTCCCCCTCCTCCCCTTCCCTGACGTCACTGAGGTCAGGGTTCGGGTTGCCTTTGTTGGGGAGAGTGGCTTCCCTGGACCCTCCACTGGACAGCAGTTCTCGTTCCTTGGAGTTCCGCCACTTCATGCGTCGGTTCTGGAACCAGATCTTGACCTGCAACAGTCCCAGGCGAGAAGAGGTAAGCAGGGCGAAGGGGGTTGCTGGCTAAAGGTCAAGGCGTTGCCTCGGAGGAGAAAGAGGATGGGAAGACAGGAAGAAGAAGAAAAGAGAGAACTACGGCAGAAGGAAGAAAAACAGAAGATGGTCGAAAGAGGAGGAGGAGGTGGAGGAGAAAGTGGAGAAAGAAGAAAAAGAGGAATAAAACAATGAGGAGAAGAGAAGGGGGAGGAGAAGGAAGAAAAAAAAAAACGGTAGATGTGACAAAGGAGGGGGGGGGGGGGGGGGGGAAGGGGGAGGGAGAAAAAGAATGAAAGAAGGAAAGAGAAAACAAACAGAAGATAGCACATATTGGAGAGAGAAGGGGGGGGGGGGGGGGGGGGGGGGGGGGGGGGGAGGAGGAGGAGGAGGAGGAGGAAGAGGAGGAAAAGAAGAAGAAAGAAGAAAATGAAGATGATGATGATGATGGCGATGATGATGGTGATGGTGATGATGGTGATGGTGATGGTAATGATGGTGATGATGATGATGATGATGATGATGATGATGATAATGATCGATGGTGATGATGATGGCGATGATGAAGATGATGATGATGGTGATGATGATGATGATGATGATGATGATGATGATGGTGATGATGAAGATCATGATGGTGATGATGATGATGATGATGGTGATTGTGATGATGACGATGGTGATGATGGTGGTGGTGGTGGTGGTGATGATGATGATGATGATGATGATGATGATGATGATGATAATGATGATAATGGTGTTGATGATGATGATGATCATGATGATGATGATGAGGATGATGATAAAAAAAAAAAAAACGTGGTATGAAGAAGAGAATGAAAATGTTGATGACACGAGGGGGGTCAAGTACAAGAGAAAAAAAAAGAAAGGGAGGGGGAAGACAATGGGAGAAGAAAGAGGAGGGAGGGAGGTGTGTGTGTGTGTGTGTGTGTGTGTGGGGGGGGGGGGGTATGAATGGGAGGAGGAAAGAAAAAGAGGAAGAAAAAGAAACAAATGCTGGCCCCGCGTTACACCATCAAACAAAACATT
>JADBJO010003627.1:152500-155000 GCA_016801955.1 Conus betulinus | reverse complement strand
ACACACACACACACACACACACACACACACACCACACTCACTCACACTCCATGCCCCTCCCCCACCCTCAGAAAATGGCGGCGACAAACCCCACATTCCTCCAGTCAGTATCAGAACATTTTGAACCTGGCATAATGTGCCAGCAGCGACAAAGTACGACTCCACATCCACAAAGCGTCCGTGTGAAGGACAGAAGGAAGAGGAGGCTGGATGGGGGTGGGCGGGGGTGTCTAGGGCGGGAGAGGGGGAGGGGGGTATAAAACACACACACACACACACACACACACACGCACACACGTGGTGGTGGTGGTGGGGGGAAATACCTTCATATTAATCATCGGAACATTAAACTAGCATGCGTCGTTGCACACGAACACCAGGGCATGATGAACTAATAATTAAGACCGCTAAACTGCATGCATGCACTTCGACGTGCATCGTGATTTGATCGAACTGAATAGTTTCCGACACCCCCCCCTGCTCATCCACCTCCCCCCTCCCTTCTCACCACCATCCCCCCCCCTCCCCCCTCCCCCACTGCTCCCCTTCCTCTACCTGCATCAAAGGGCGATCAATGCGGATTTGTTTTGATTAGCGTACTGCCCCTTGCCGTCATTGTGGCTCATTATAGCCCCCGGCCCCCATAGCCAACTGTGACCGAGTTCCCTTTGATGAGGAGGAAAGAATGATGTTCTGGATCGACACGGGGGGGATATCAAGTACAATTCGTTCCCGTCAAACGGATGATTAGCGAAGACAATTATAAATCATTAAGGGGACGTGATTTCTCCCTTGCCTTCAAACTGGCGTGAAGTTTGGGGGTGGGAGTGGGGGTTGGGGGGGGGGGGGGGTTGAATTGAATGTATGTAGTGAGTGGCAAAGCTGGACAGACAGACGTGGCCTTTGTTTGATGCACCCTAGTCCATCTGTTGGTCATCTTGACTAGGATGGACAGAGGACTGGTTCAGTGAAGGGCCACAGGTTCTGGATGTGGCTTACGCAAATAGCTCCATCTCACGTACACATTCATGGTTTACGCAAAGAGCTCTCCGTCTCACGTACACATTAATGGTTACGCAAATAGCTCCGTCTCACGTACACATTAATGGTTACGCAAATAGCTCCGTCTCACGTACACATTAATGGTTACGCAAATAGCTCCGTCTCACGTACACATTAATGGTTACGCAAATAGCTCTGTCTCACGTACACATTAATGGTTACGCAAATAGCTCTGTCTCACGTACACATTAATGGTTACGCAAATAGCTCTGTCTCACGCAAACATTACAGGTTGAGGAGAGGGGGTGAAAGAAACAAATATTACAGTGCAGGATGTAATTTGTAGTGAGACATATTGTCTAGTCGCCGCTCGGGGAAAGATTGCTGGACTCTCTCTCTCTCTCTCTCTCTCTCTCTCTCTGTGTCTTTCTCACCCCACCCCTCCTCCTCACACATGTACACAGCATGAGAGCGCGAGAGAGACAGAAAAAATAGGCACAAATGGACGGAGAGATATAAATATAGAGAAAAAGAGCAAGAAACAGGAAAAAAAAAACAGACAGAAAGAGAGAGAGAGAGAGAGAGAGAGAGAGAGAGAGAGAGAGGGAGAGAGAGAGAGAGAGAAGGAGAGATAGACAGAGAGATAGAGAGACAGAGGGGGGACTCAAATTGAGCCTAACACGCATGGGTCACAGCCAGAAAGCCCACACACCTGCGAGTCCTTCAGGCCCAGCTTGTTGGCCAGCTTCTTGCGGTCCGGCTTGCTGATGTACTTCTGCCTCTGGAACATCTTCTCCAGACCCTTCCGTTGGGCGTCCGAGAAGACGGCTCTCCGTAGCATCCCTCTCCTGGGCTTGCCCCGCATCGTGGACAGGAAGGTGAAGGGGTTAGGCATGGGCAGCAGCGGAGATCCTGCAACACACACACACACACACACACACACACACACACACACACACACACACACAACACACACACACACACACACACACACACACACACACACACACACACACACACACACACACACACACACACACACACACACACACACACACACACACACACACACACACACACACACACACACACACACACACACACACACTTGGTTAATTCTCACGAGTTCTGTGCACCGTTGTTGTTGTCGTTGTTGTTGTTGTTGTGCTGCAGGTGGTGGTGATGTGAGCGCGCGTGCATGCGTGTGAGATTCTGTATGTCCGGATACGGCTACGGACACGGCTACGTTAATCTTGACCGGAGCATGTTGCGATCGATGCCGTGCCGGACGCCGGACGGGTTAACGGATGGACGTGTCTATCCTCCTCATTGTTTCTCACGACTGTTCGTGCTTTTTTTTATTTATCTTTTTTTTAACACTAGAATCACCTTGGAAGTAGGTGAAGAACCCACGCTAAGGGCAAGTAAACTCGCAACAGCTGACAGAGCACCTCAGACATTTGGTGAAAGAAAACGTGGCTGTATACAGCAGGCCATC
>JADBJO010003627.1:137500-140000 GCA_016801955.1 Conus betulinus | reverse complement strand
AACAAAAAAGCTTTTGCCGCGCGAGGGTCTGCCCGTGAATTTCAGCAGTGTGAATATAAGGCGCAACAGAACTGATCTTCTCTTGGTCACTGCTGAGCACAGGCTGCAACGGATGAACTTCCAGCGCTTCTGGCACCAGTCACGCGGACGTATTAAATTCGGTGAATCTCGGAGCTCGATATGTACACCTAAAGAGATGAAGAAAAGAGTCGGACATAGAAAACAAAGACGAATCCAAGCGATCCAGTTTGCAGTTCAGTTTCTCTCCGCTTAAAGTCCACTTTATTTTTGACACAATGAACATGAATATCGTCTTTGAGGGCTGGAGAACAAAAAGAAAAAACTTTTTTTTAATGTGCAACCATCATTTCTTTTTAACCCGTGCACCAGAAATAGCAGCGTCGTTTGACAGTTGAAAAGCCCGAAACGTTCACTCTCCCTGGGGCAGAAGAGGGAGGGAAAGACAAAGGTAGAGGAGGGCTGGATAAAAGAGAAAGGAGGGGTGGGGGTGAAGGGGAGGGATATAGGGGCAAGCGCTGGGTTTGAGGGGATATGGGAAGATGCGGGCAGTATGAACCATAAAATCAACTGCAATCAATTACATCCAGTTTTAGCGACAGCTCAAATCATCATTAGCATGAATTTCCTATTTTTCAAAAGCCTTCTTGTGTGAACGCTGAACAGAAGCAAACGTTGGGCAAACACACCGATCGCATTTTGCGTTGTGGAGCACATTAACAGTCCCCCCACTGACTATCAAGTATAACCGCCATGACAGCTACAGGTGAAGGCGTTACTGGGAGAACCGATAGGCAGATTTCGACGACCCGATAATAGTCTGCTTCAGTCCACACTCTCAGCACTCAAACGGAACTGAATGGCGAGATTGACGTTCAGTCAACTCTGGGCTCCTAAGGACCCGATGTCGTAATGTAAACAGACGGGAGTCACGGTTCAAACCGGCCCCCCTTCCCGTTGTCTCAGTTAAAAACAAAAAAAAAAAAAAAAAAAAAAAAAAAGGGTGGTAGTGGTGGTGGTGAAGGCGGCGGCGGTGGGTGGGGTCTTCTCCGTAGTTTCTCACAGTTTGACCACGGCATGGCCACGGCGTATGAATTCAAAACGTACACCCCGCCAAAATAATGCGCGGACTCAACTCGAACCAGCAGAGGGTTATGGGACCTTGCCCGGTAACAGACACACTGTGGCCTGTTTGACCACTTCACGTTCAGCCGGGGGTGTACAGGCCAGTGTTTGCTCGCGCGGACACTCTCATCCATCTCCGATCATAGCCCGGGCTGTTGGCTCTCCTTGTGATCACAGGTCGCCGCCATGTTTACCCGCCTTCATACGGGTTCCTCACTCAAGGAACCTAAGCCAGCGGAATGGCGATCAGGAGAGAGTCGCCGTCGGATGGTGAGGGGAGGGGGGGGGGGGGGGGACAAGGGAAGGGGGATGCCGGGTGTGTTAGCTTAGCTGTTGAGGCGGTGGGTCGGATCGAAGTATTGGGTGACAGGCAGGGCTGTGAAAAGCTAGTACCCCGGGGTAGCCGATTGTAATTACGTCGACGGTATTGAGGAGGGTGGCGCCCTCTTGTGACAGATCCTGCTCGTCCTAGCTTTTTGTTGTTGGGAGGTGCGGATGAGGGTGTGGGTGTCTTTTCCGTAAAAATAATCATAAAAGATATAGTAGGAAAATGGAAAGGGAATTCGTGTGTACATACGTTTTCATATACATACTCTATCTCTCTCTTTTGAATTGAAGTGGGAGGGACGGAGCTAGGAGAGAAGGAAGTAATTTAATGAAGGAAGCACATGCCTGTGACAGCATATGCGTTATCAAAGATTCCACAATTCATAGCATACTTACCTCAGATTTACAATCGATGATTTGATTTATGTAGGACATGGACATTGTCTTGCAAAGGAGAAGCCAGCTCTTAAATGTGTTTTCCGTGTGTTTCGCTTCGTGTCCGATTATTCTTTTCATATTCAGCCTTTTCTTGTGATTGACAGGGTATTAAAAAAAAAAACCCAAACCTACTTCAATCGCCATATTGAAGATTTTTGTCTTTCCTTTTTATAATACACACAGAGCACACTCGAGTGCATCCGAGCGCGCGAACGTGCACGCGCGCTCACCTACCCACCCACCCGATACTTACATTCACACCTACATAATCTTCACCATCATAATCTTGAACTCTCCCCTACAGGCAACAAAAAATGAAAATGTACAGACAAAAGCATGCACTCAACAACAACAAAAAAAAAAATCCCAAGTCGATTAAAGAAACTGAAATGAATTACGCGCTCATTTATCCGGAACTATCATAAGCCGTCTTCAATTTATACTGAGATCACGCACGTGAGAGAACTCATTTCATCCCAGTGACCGCAGCCATTAAATGATCATCATGGGTTCAGCCAACAATGGAAAGCCTGCCGGGCTGGCGACAGATGCGGCGCCAATAAACGAGGGGAGGCAATTTGCTGTCTAACTT
>JADBJO010003627.1:125000-132500 GCA_016801955.1 Conus betulinus | reverse complement strand
GTTTACGCGCGCGCGCGCGCGTGTGTGTGTGTGTGTGCGCGCGCTTCAGTGTGTATGTATGTACGTGTGTGCGTATTTGTGTTGTGGCGAGAGTGTGTGTGTGTGTGTGTGTGTGTGTGTGTGTGTGTGTGTGTGTGTGTGTGTGTGGGGTTGTGTGTTCGTATGTTCACAAACTATGGAACAGTTCAGACACGAGAGACAGAGAGAGAGACAGACAGACAGACAGACAGACAGACAGAGACACAGACACACAGACAGACAGTGACAGACAGAGACCCACAATTAACGAGAGGAAAGTGGGAGATTACCATTCTATTATATGCCATAGGCTCTTAAGAACTCTTTGTCTGTGCCGGACGCAACGTAGAATATTCTGGGCTGCGACGTCGCAGCATTGTGGCATCTGTCTGGCGATGTGGCGGGGAGATAGAACTTGTGCAGACTGCGTCCCGTCCTTCAGAGGAGCAATAAACAGCCTTCGATCCGGCCAGCGATAATCTGAGTGGGAAGTAAAGGGCGGGATGGGAAAGGGGAGCGAGGGGGAGGAGGGCTGTAGTCAACAGCGCGGCACAGTCGTCATCCATCATGTCGGGCAATAATAAAACCGAAGAAAAGCGCATTCTAGCAAAAACCAATGTGTAGGCCAATGTGAGAATGATAGATCAAATATCAATCTAACCCCCGCGGTAAGGGAGGTAACAGATGTCAGTAAAAACGCTAAATTATCCCCCATTTTCCTCCTCCCCCTCCCCCCCCCCCCCCAGCCATCCTGTTTTCCTTCCATGTCCCCTTTCTCCCATCAACTGGTCTCCCCGTCTATTTCTCTCCCACCCCACCCCCCACCCCCACCCTCATCCTCCAGATTGCCGAAACCTGTTCCGTATCAATAAGCAAGTAAATAAATAGACAAACAAACAGTAAAAGGAGAAGAAAGAAAAAAAAAAAAAAAAAAAAAAAAAAAAAACCGGACTCTCGTTTCTGGCGTGAAACATCGGAGATGTAAATCGCCGAGGACTGATTGGCTGAGTGGCCAATAATGGCGGTGACAAAACTTCACAGCATCGCTCTCGCCAGGTGTAAGTGGAACGTGGAGCGGGCCACGAGAGAGATAGAGGGTCGCCCTTGTCGCGCCCTTGCCCCCGCCACCTCAAACCAATATCATCAGCCGGCAATGTCTGCTGATGACACGTTCAGACACCAGCCCGCCGCCACCCTCCCACCACTCACCTCCCCCTCCTCTCTTCACCCCTCCCCCCCCCCCCCCCCCCCCCCCCCCCCCCCCATCTCCACCTCTTCCCCTCCTCGCTGCCCGCCGGGCTCCTGTGCGGGCTCTTTTGTTAGTAGTAGTAGAAGACCCCGTCGAGTTTTAGAGTTGGCTTCGCAGCGAACGGGTGGGAAAGCCTCTCCGATCCCATTGGGGTGGTCTATTCCCTGCCAAAAGTTTTAATAAACAGCCTACGGACGACATATTTGATCTGGATATTTGATATCTCGTCTTTACTATTATTATTGTTATTGACACGCAGCTCTCATGCACTCGTTTGCAACAGCTATGTACATATCATACACACACACACTCGGGCGTGCTGATACGCATACATTTCAATAATCCCAAGCGGGACAATTAACTACTCCACCCACCCCACCTCCACTCTCCTCCTTCACCCACAAAAAGGGGCGTAGAAGGCATAACAAGCGGTTAAAAAGCGCTGGTTTTGTTTGTGAGCCAATCACGGGAGCGTTTACAGAAAACGGTGAATCGTACAACCTGGACTATGATAGAATCTACTATTATATACAATATATAAAAGCGCATGTCTGTGTTAAGTCTATATCTTCCTTGCTCCTCATACAAATCGGCAGTTTTCACCTACTTTCTTCAGATTTGGCTGGGTGACTCGGCAGCAACATGGCCAGACCAAAGGTGAACCGCTTTTACTCTTAGAAAGTCACATGAGTCTCATTTGTGAATGCTGACCACATGGCGAAGCAAAGCAATGTCGGGATTCGAAGCAAGCCCACTTGCCTCGTCGTTGGTGCTTGTGTAGATTAAAAACATTGTCCTTACTGTCAGCCGAACTAGCTCAGTTGAGAAAGTGTTGAAAGTCTCTTCTTCTTTAATCCTCGGTTCCCACACTTACTTTTTCTTTTACCTCAACGGGATTCTCATCGAACCCAAGAGAAAGACAGAGGGGGCAGAGTGAGGAGGCAGGGGTGGGTGGGAAGGATGAGGAGGGGGAGGGGGAAAGAAAGGGGAACGGGGAGGAGGGGGGGGACGGGGATGGAGGGGGATTGGTGGACATGGGGCTGGGGAAGAGGGAGGGGGAATTTGGTGAATGAGGGATAGTGGCTATGAGGGATAGTGGCTATGAGGGATAGTGGCTATGGGGGATAGTGGCTATGGGGGATAGTGGCTATGAGGGATAGTGGCTATGAGGGATAGTGGCTATGGGGGATAGTGGCTATGAGGGATGGCTATGGGGGATGAGGGGGATAGTGGCTATGAGGGGGTGGCTATGGGGGAAGATAGATTGAGGACGGAGAACATGGGAGAAAGAGGGGAGATGAGGGAGAGGGGAAGTGTGTGTGTGTGTGTGTGTGTGTGTGTGTGTGTGTGTGTGTGTGTGTGTGTGTGTGTGTGTGTGTGTGTGTGGGGGGGGGGGGGGGGGGGGGGGGGGGATGGCAAGCATATACGTAAAAGAGAAAGAGGGAGGGGAAAAACAGCAGCCTCTAGTTCAGCTTCTTTGTCTTTTAGATTCAGATCACCTTCAGTACCAACAAAGCACATGTCTGGGAAGGCGAAAAGTTGAAGAGGGTTCTTTAAGTTATGTAGCACCATTATTTTTCCCATCACGCGTCCCAAACATTCTCTGACTGGTTCTCGAAAGGATCGGAAGCCTCACTCTGCACAGTCGTTCAGTACAGAGGTTACTCCCAAACCTAATGGCAGGGTGGGTGGGTGGGGTGAACTGTTAATGGTTCATTGTGTCTGGAACAAAATGAAAAGAAAACCCATTGCTCTCATTCTGCCACCTTTAACCTCCCCTGAGCTGAATCAGGTACCCAATTTACTGCTGAACAGGGCGTTTTCGAGCCGGAAGAATCCGGTTCTACGAGTGGTTCAATTTCACGACCATAGAATATAATATTTGTCAAACGCTCTAACAATTTGACAACAGAACACTCAATGGAGACGAACAAACAACCTCTGAGAACTGGTCATTACAACTATTATCCCACTGAGTAAAATAATGATTGACAGAATGTTGTTGTTGCGGATACTTTACATTGTGTCATTTTAGTGTTGGGCTTTTTTTTTCTTTAATTATTTTTTTTTTTAATGTGAAAAACTTTTGTTTTCCAAGATCAGACGCAAAGATCTTTTCCTGACGTGGATTGTAGAGACGGAATGGGGGGATGAGTTCTCAAACAGGTTTTACTTCCTCCTCTCTCTCTCTCTCTCTCTCTCTCTCTCTCTCTCTCTCTCTCT
The DNA here is from genome assembly GCA_016801955.1 of Conus betulinus. NCBI lineage: Eukaryota > Metazoa > Mollusca > Gastropoda > Neogastropoda > Conidae > Conus > Conus betulinus. The sequence continues at coordinate 129,010 of JADBJO010003627.1, read as the reverse complement.
CTCTCTCTCTCTCTCTCTCTCAGAGTCGAGTTCAGCTGCCTTTGAATTTACCAAGCTCCTTTTAGCAAGTCTGTAGTATGTATGTCTTTCTCCCTCACCGACCAGTGGTTGCCATTTGCTGTTGACACACATGTAATGTGGCAACACGTCCTGAAACGGATATTGAGTGAGTGTAACTGAGAAGCGTAATCATACGCTCGGATGCATGATCAGGATCATCATCATCATCATCATCTCTCTCTCTCTCTCTCTCTTTCTCTTTATAGTCATCATCATCATCATCATCATCTCTCTCTCTCTCTCTCTCTCTCTCTCTCTCTCTATATATATATATATATATATATCTATCTCTCTCATCTCATCGTCATCATCATCATCATCTCTCTCTCTCTCTCTCTCTCTCTCTCTCTCTTCATCGTCATCTCATCATCATCATCATCATCTCTCTCTCTCTCTCTCTCTCTCTCTCTCTCTCTCTCTCTCTCACTATCTGTGTGCCTACTATTCAATGTGTGTGCCTACGTGTGTGTGTGTGTGTGTGTGTGTGTGTGCGCGCGCGCGCGCGCGCGTGTGTATGTGTGTGTGTGTGTGTGTGTGTGTGTGTGTGTGTGTGTGTGTGTGTGTGTGTGTGTGCTCCTTTTTCTCTCAGTTTTCAGTAGTATGGTCTACAGGTCAAGTTTCAAGGAAAGAAACCGATCCGAAGCAAAGCTGTCTCCATGTTCTGACTGTTGGAGCTAGCTTGTCCAGTTCATGTCTGCAGACTGACCATCGAGCGAGGCAGGATTCCATCTCTACCAGCAGCAGTGCCGTTATGTGCTCATGATGCGTATTTCACCAGACTAGAGGTAGCGGCGTGAAAATAAGGTCCTCGATAGAACAGCTTCGAACCTGATTTGTTTAAACACATTAAAAAAAAAAAAAAAAAAGTAAGTCAGACTGGAAATACAAGATATACCGTGATGCAGTCTCGTTTTGCCACAAGAAGTTTCGAGACTTCCTTGTGCATAGCCTGTAGGAAGCGCCCCCCAACTCCTACCACCATCCCCGGCCCTCCCTCCCTCCCCGTTCCCGCCATTTTACAAATGCCCGTACAAAGCAGGCCAGCCTAGCCCAGCCCAGTACAAATCCCGTACAGTTCATAATCTCTCAACGGTCGATGATTTCTGCGCCATTATAATCACACGTACAACGGTCTTTACAGCCCATTGACTCTTGAACGTCAACAGTCTCTCTCTCCCCCCCCCCCCCCCCCCCCTTCCCACCTTCCCCCCCCCATAACCCGCACCCCGACTCTTCCTTCCTCTCCTTCTCCAACACCACTACCACCCACCACCACCACCACCATCATCATCATCGTCCACACTCTGGCCCTCATGTCCTCCCTGGTAGCGTATAAATGCCAGTTGCGCGCGCGCGATTTCCATAAGAAGTAAAGTTGGCGGTCGATGCATGGATCGGTAGAGGCCTCGAGGAGGGGGAGGGTAGGGGGGGGGGGGGGGGAGAGAGAAGAGGTGGAAGGAGGAGGAGAGGGAGGGGGAGGGAGGGAGGAGGGGGGGTCCATTATTGCCGTGAACCAGGTGTGCTTTGATGCTTTTTAACACGCCACAGCTGTCCTACACAGTTAGCACTCCATTTAAGTTCCTATAACAACTTATTGGGCGCAAAGACACGCGAGTCGAGAAGCCGCAGCCAGGGTGGTGAGAGGGAGGAGGAGGGTGGGGAATGGGGAGGAGTGGGGGTGGTGGGAAAAGGAAGATGGCGGCAGAGGTGCAAAGAGGGTTGGGGGAAGAGCCGCGAATAAATGGCGGGGCTTTCTTCCAGGCCCCGGTCCTCCTCTCTGCTCCTGCCTCGGTCAGTCTGCTATGGCAGGCTGCCTGATTTCGGTGAAAGAGCGCGTTCTCTACACTGGCACACAGTACCTCTATCTTGTCGCTCAGGACTAAGAACAGAGGGCACGGAGATTCCTTATTGCCCAAGCATCGGTAACAACACCCCTTCAACTTACAGTCATGGGACAACAGTAACATCTAACAACTTTAATAATAATGACAACGATGGTGGTGGTGATGGTGGTGGTGGTGGTGGTATTTCTGCTACATAAACCCTTTGGTCCATAACCTTTCTCTCTGAATCTCCCAGAATTCTTGCGTCTCCTGATTTCTCCCTAATCTCTCCCTCAACAAATTCTCCCTCAACCCACACCCCCACCCACCACTGCCCCCTTCCCACTGCCGACTTCCCCACTCTTCCCTACCTCCCCTCTCTGTTTCTGACACTAATCATAAATGCTTCTAACCCGATGGCTTACAGCTGGACTGACACATCTGCTGTTGTTATTGTTTCATCATGAAGGCTTCTAACCCGATGGTTTACTGCTGGATCGACGCATCTGTAGTTATTGTTTCATCATGAAGGCTTCTAACGCGATGGTTTACCGCTGGATCGACGCGTCTGCTGTTGCTGTTACTGTTACATCATGAAGGCTTCTAACTCATGGGTTTACTGCTGGATCGACGCATCTGCTGTTTTGTTCTGTTTCATCATGAAGGCTTCTAACTCGATGGTTTACTGTTGGATCGACGCATCTGCTGTTTTGTTCTGTTTCATCATGAAGGCTTCTAACTCGATGGTTTACTGCTGGATCGACGCATCTGCTGTTGTTGCTATTGTTTCATCATGAAGGCTTTTGGCTCGATCGTTTGCAGCTGGCTCAACGCATCTGCTGCTATTGTTATTGTTTCATCATGAAGGCTTCTAACCTGATGGTTTACCACAAGATCGACGCATCTGCTGTTGTTACTGTTTCATCATGAAAGCTTTTGGCTCGATTATTTGCAGCTGGTTCAACGCATCTGCTGCTATTGTTATTGTTTCATCATGAAGGCTTTTAACCCGATGGTTTACAGCTGGTTTTAACACATCTGTGCGTTGATATCGTTTCCCTCAGCGTTACTTACACTGTATGGATTTAAATGCAATCTGTCTTTAATCTGGGTGTTTTTCATGAATGTGGTGTTGCGTACGCTCCCTTCCGTGACCCTTTCATTGGCGTTTTTCAATTGTAATAGAATTTGCTGGGTGCGCGCGCGCGTGTGTGTGTGTGTGTGTGTGTGTGTGTGTGTGTGTGTGTGTGTGTCTCTGAGTGTATGTGTGTGAATATGCATGTGTATACGTATGAGTGTGAACAGAGTCCACGATGACCGCGTTCAAGTGAATTTCCTTCCTCCATGTCACACCAGCTGGTATTACCTCCCTACCATCTGCTTCAATATGAATAATCTGTGAATGCAGTCAACATAAGCTAGAGCAATCACTGACATGAATCTTACTTTAATTCCAGTTTTAATTTCACACTTGGTGACTGTCCATTTGTGTTTGCTTCACAAGAAATCAGATAACGACTACCGGATTTAGACAGGTCACTCAGCTGGGAAACAAGCACTTACTTGGAGCTTTCAACAGACCTCCATCCGTCTTCATCAGCGGTGGTGTTGCTACCGAGTGAACTGGAGTTCAGTGCACACGACCACGGGTCAAACCCTGGTATGTGACTGAACAATGAGGGTGTTGTACACCGATGGCAAGGTATGTCTGCCCCGGTCCCGGTTGAGTGTGGGGTTGTTGATGGCAATATGAATAACCTCCTTCACCCCACACTGAAACCATCTATTGTCACGGTCGAGAACGCTGATGATGTCATGTCATATGTTGTGTAAGTGGGCGCCTACTGGTGATGATTCCCTTTTGTGTTCTGTCAAGCATTTTCGAAGGTCTCTCTCAGAAATCAGATGCAGTTCAGTATGTTAATTTGAAATGACGTGGCAGAAGTTGGTGTTAATCAATCATTTTACTAATTATACAAATTACAGAGAGAGAGAGAGAGAGAGAGAGAGAGAGAGAGAGAGAGTATTCAACAATTCAGAGTCATAGAAATGGACGCGGGAACAAACCACAAAACAGCAGAAGGATTCTAGCCCTGGGACTGCTGTCTGAAAAGAGGTTTGATTGGA
>JADBJO010003627.1:117500-122500 GCA_016801955.1 Conus betulinus | reverse complement strand
TTGAAGGAACATATTACGTAAAAATGCTTTAAGTGGAGATCCGTTCCTTCCCCTCTTTACATACACATACACATAAAACGCGCGCGCGCGCTCGCCCGCCTACATTTACCACTCCCTCATCCTTCTTTTTATTCCTTTTTTCCCCCCTTTTTTGTGTTAAATTGCCCCGTAATTTGTTTGTCTCGTAATCTCGTGACTTCTTTCTTTTTTTTCCTTTCTTTTCTACCCGTGGCTTTTAGTTTATGCATCAATTGATTTATTTGTTTACTTTCAAAATCCATTTCTGCAAATTAGCGAGAAGCAACCGCGCGCGCACACACACACACGCACACGCACACACACACACACACGAGAGAGAGAGAGAGAGAGAGAGAGAGAGAGAGAGAGAGAGAGAGAGAGAGAGAGAGAGACAGACAGACAGACAGACAGACAGAAAGAGAGAGAGGCAGGACAGACAGACGCACACACAGACTGTATGAGAGAGATTCAGCTTCAGATGTGTATTCTCAGAGGCCTTGGCCCCTCAGAAGAGGGATGTACATGGAACATAAAGTCGCATTACCGAACTATTGATAATAATTACAATGCACACAGATGCTTCGCCTTTTGAAAGCTTTGAGTGAATATACTGCGAACTGTTAAAACAGTGTTTACGTTTGCGGTTGACATCAACGAAATATGCTTGAACAAGCAAGGTCTTGTATGAAATATCTGGGGGATAAATTTTCTCTTATATCTCGTAGTTCTGGACAAGTTCATGCAGAATGCATTTCATCTTCTGTTAACTGTCGACATAATGGACACCACAGATCCGAGGCATTTACATGTCTATAGCGGCAATGATGAACACAAAGATCAGAAACACCGACTCTAAAATTTTGTCATTATAAACTTCAAATGCCTGTCCATAGTCATTGACATGTACGCTGGGAGAGAGAATGCAGATAACTGAATGTTCTATTAAACTAAAGCTGTCACTATTTTGAACATGAAACTTCGTCTTGCCATCTACAGTCACTTAGTCTTTCTTTAAAGGTACGAACAAAATTGTTCATATCAGTGACATCTTGGTTAAGCCATACATACCCGAAACCATATTCGTATAATTTTGCTCTAACACGTGACACCCCAGTTCATTATGCCTCTATTATTTAGTTCTAGCGGCATTGTATAAGCTTTATGTGATAATCTATGATCAGCCATCTGACTTAATTTGAGCCCGGTTTTTCTTTTTTTTTTTTTTTTTTTTTTTTACATTTAACAGTGGGAGTGCAAAGATATAGGATATCCGTTAGTCTCTCCATACACAAGGTCATCTGGGGTTTGTGACGATACACAGAACTTTGTCAACAAATGAATATTGTAACTGAGACAGGATCTGAGCATCAAACAGTTTCAAAAACAAAGCAAGAGATTTCATTTTTCAGCTTCGACAACTTCTTCCTAAAACATTGCAATGCATTTTTTGGCTCTGCAAGCTATGTCTTCATATGCGAAAGTGAAACTTAATCGCCTAGAGAAATATACACTAAGTATTTACATACATTTCCAACAGGCACATTTACCCCATCTTACGTCCATTTTTCCCTAGAGGAGAGGTGTACCCCTTTTCTGAAAAACAACATCACTTTTACTCAAATTCACTTTCAGCTGGAGTGAATCAGCTGCTCTTTGCAAACTGTTCAATTGAGTTTGGAGGCCTATTACTGTCTCGGACATTTATGCAACGTCATCAGCAAGAAGTAAAATAAATATTTCGATAACATCATTTATCAAATGGGCATCATGTCCTCAGAGTTCATCACCTCCAAAGTCAGCTCATTAATGAATAAAGAAAACAAAACCGAGATTCAAACATCACCCTGCTTTAACACCAGATGTACAATATTATGATCTGTTAAAGCAGCACCACATTGTGCCTTTGCCTTTACACAGTTATACAGACTAATAACGCATTTGTACATCTTTTCATGAATACGTTTTTTTTTTTTTTTTTTTTTTTTTTTAAAAGAAAAAAAAAACAGGCCAAAGTATCGTTACATTAATAGAGTCAAACGCTTTCGTCAAAATCGATGGAAGCAACATTCAAGTTTCGGTTCAGACAAAATTGTTTTTGAATGAAAGTTAATAATGTGAACATATGGTCTATGGTGGAATGAATTTGTTTAAATTGAGCTTAAAATTCACTTTGTCATGTTATTGTCCTCAACCCAAACTTGGGTCTTTTACTAACAATCACACTGCACAGCTCGCTGCAAACGTTGCACAACGAGATTCCTCTGTAGTTGTTTAGATTAGTAGCATTGCCCCTTTCTGAACAATGGCACAACAATTGACTTGCATCAATTTTCAGGGTATATCAAACAGATGATTAAAAAAAAAAAAGAAAACAATCCCATTACCAAATTTGAATTCAAGCATTTAAAAAAAAATCCCTATGACCTTATCAGGACTGACAGCCTGGGCTCTGGGGTTGCCTGCTCTGGGGGTAGGGGCCGGTTTGTTGGGTCAAGGCCTTCCTGGAGCTGATGAAAGTGCCGCTCCATATCTCTCCGGGTGCAGTCAGCTGGCCCGAGCCTAGGGGCCCTCGGGATGTCCTGTACAGCCACACTGATCCTTTGCTTGCCTCCCGTCAGGGGCAACACAGATCTGAAGGAGGCCCACACGACAGGGCGACGTCGCCGAGTCAGATCGGGGGTGCCTGGATCTCTCAGACTGCCAGACCGAACAAGTACCTGCTCTCTCTTCTTCCTCCTCAGTTTGGTGTAGCTGTGACTGCCAAACTGAACAAGTACCTGCTCTCTTCTTCCTCCTCAGTTCGGTGTAGCTGTGACTGCCAACTGAACAAGTACCTGCTCTCTTCTTCCTCCTCGGTTTGGTGTAGCTGTGACTGCCAAACTGAACACGTACCTGCTCTCTTCTTCCTCCTCAGTTCGGTGTAGCTGTGACTGCCAAACTGAACACGTACCTGCTCTCTTCTTCCTCCTCAGTTTGGTGTAGCTGTGACTGCCAAACTGAACACGTACCTGCTTTCTTTCCTTTCCCTCCCTCCTATGTGTTATTCAACATTATTCAACATTGTTGCATTGGTATTATTAGTATATACCTTGTTATTTTAGAGTAATGTGACTGCCGTTGTTAGAGTGTCAAAACTGGAATGACTTCGGACATAATGACTTTGCGGCAGACCTCAAGAAGACATTCTTCAGAGATGTTCGACCAGATTTTTTGTTTTTTTCCAACTTAAAAAAAAAAAAAAAGGAAATAACTTTCCTTTGATGTCCCGTTTTGTGGAAAGCAGACACGGTGTAACGCCGTCTCTAGCATGGTCTTTTTCTTTCCTTTTTAAATTTTTATTTTATTTTCATTTTTTTTTTTTTTCACATGCATGTATATGGAATCAATTGTGATATGGAATCTCTGACTGTGGCCGCTGTGGTGTGGGCTGGGGTATTGCAACATGAAATGAAAAATCATTGTGACTCTCGTTCTTGGCGCTGCTAACTTCACGTTATAACGATATTCGTGTTGGATGGCATCGTCTAAGCACATCGATCCACACTGTGACTCACGGTAACAAGATAACACAACATTCGGTCAGCGTTGTTTATGTTCGTATTTCGTCGCAATGCCCGCAATGTTCTGCCGTTATGCTTACACAGAAAGATGCCTCAAAGAAAACACAAAAGCGTATCAAACCGCAATGCAAAAGTGCTGTATACCGGTAAAACATTTTTTTTGTGTTTTTTTTGCTCTTTCCTTCCTTTTTTCCCCATCTTTCTATGTCTTTATTCTCTTTCGTTGTTTGTCCTTCGGTATGCATATAACAAAAGTTTTTTGTTTTTTTTTAATTCTGCGGGCATGTACATAGTATCTACTTATGTAATATGTCATATGCGCAGGTTTTAAAGAAAGGGGGGGGGGGGGGGGGGGGGGGGGGGAGGGGGGGGAAATGTTTCAAGCCTAATACGCATGCATTTTTTTTTGTTTGTTTTTTTTTTTCTTACTATACTGCGCATCCTATTCTGGTTTTTGATGTGCAAGGCACAGCATCAGATTCGCTAAGGACGCAGTGACATCCGGAACTGTCACCAACAGGGACAGAAACAGGCAAGCATAGGTTAACGTCTAAACAGTGAGGGAAACGGGCTCTGTGACCCTCCTCTCCCGTCTGTCAGAGGTGGTTCCTGTGCCCACGCATTCACACTTCTTGTTGTGACACCGCATCTCCTCTCCTCAGGAAAGTCTGGTGGCTGTCGCCACAGGCATCACCACAGCGCAGCGACAGGTAACCGTAGCTAGGTAGGTATGCTCTGCTATGCTGGGGTTACACCCCTTTGTTTTTCCTTGTCTGTTTTCTCTGTGTCCCTTCGTCAAACACTGGTTAAGAGGCGAATAAGAGGCGAATTTTTTTTTTTTTTTTTTTAATAAGCGTAGTGACGAAAACGCTTACGATAAATTATATACTTATCCTCCATGACTCCGTTATTACAAAAACCAATACACAAATGAGATATTCAGCAGAAAGAAAAGAAAGGGATACCATACATACATATATATTGGTATATATAATATATATATGAATGCCTCGGTTGGAACAAAAGTATTAAATAAATGAGATATTTAGTAGACAGTAAACGTGTGTGTGTGTGTGTGTGTGTGAGAGAGAGAGAGAGAGAGAGAGAGAGAGAGAGAGAGAAAGAGAGAGAATTAAAATGAAAATGAAAGAACCCTGTCCCTTAACATCTTTTGTAACCGCCGTCATTGGTTTAAATAAGCACCTATGGGCACACGCAATGGGAATATAACACAGCACATCAGTGTGGGAACATCAGTTTTACAGTCCTGGACCTATACAGAGCCTTCGTTAGAAAGAACAAACTGTTCTCCAACACTTGTCCGGTCGCTCAGCTCTCAATAAGTCAATCGATTATGTGTAAGTCACTAAATCTGTCATTTATCAATCATTCAGTCAATAATCGATCACACCCTTTCTTTCC
>JADBJO010003627.1:95000-112500 GCA_016801955.1 Conus betulinus | reverse complement strand
GCTTACCGACCAGAACTGAAGAGCAAAAAAGCAGAATTCTGTAAATAAATGAACAAATAAAGGACTCACAAATGACGGCTGAGGACGATGCTTTGTGTGACGTCGTCTGCTCTTTGTCTGTGCCCAAAATGGCGCTGACGCCAAATTTGAGGTATGGCGTTGTCTTCGTTGTCCCCGAGGTCGTCGTCATCGATGTCGTCGTCGTGGCGGGCTCCGGGGAGACCGGGGAGCCCCGGGAGAGGGCAGGAAGGGAGGCGATTCCCAAGGGGGAAAGGGCGGTGGGAGTGGGGTGGTGGAGGAGGGAGGAGGTGCGCTCTCGCAGCAAGTTGTCCACCATGAAGGATGCCGAGGAGTGGGGCAAGGCCGGGGTGAGGATGGGGAGGGGCGAGGGCAGGGTGGGGGGTCAGATGACGAAAGACGCCCTGGTAGATAGGGGAGGGGGCTAAGACGTTGGGGAACATCCTCAGCTGATGATGATAATGTTGAAGAGGAGGAGGAGGAGAAGGTATGGTGTATGAAGCAGAACCGGAAGTCTCCGCACTGCCTCTGGAAGGACTGGGTAAGGACGTGTCCATCAATCAGACAGCCATCGTTAGGGCCATGTTACAGCTGATGTTGAACCTCAGCCTCTTGATCTCTCTGGGTCTAAGTTCATGAGTTTTTTTTTTTAATTTATTTTGTTTTATGGGTGAGGTGTCCCCTTTCTCGTGTCATCTACACACAATGTCTCTGCATGCCCCTGTGTGGAGTCAGCCGTCAACGATGCAGATCATGTCATCCAGACAACACCCGTATGGTGTCAAGAGTGATCCGACACAGCTCCAGGCACTACGATCAGGACAGGGAGAGTCGTCTCCACCTGAGGCACGTGAGGAGGATGTTAGCACGTTATCACCGTCACACAGATCTAGTCATTCATCCTGAGACAGTCAGACACCCTGTCAGAACTTGGGGGCAGGTTCAACACTGCACAGAGCAGGACGTGTCATCTGATGTCAACCCTCCCTGCAAGGAAAGCCTATGGTGTCGGCCACAGCGCAGAACTGAGCCCAGCGACAGTCACCGATCTTGCCACTGACAAACACACCTGTCTGGTGGTGGCGGACACCGTTAGTCCACAACTTGATCCTGGCTTTTCAGGACACGGTCAGTTCGTGAGTCACGTCACGCACAACTTGCCCCGTAAAGTACGCACCGAAAGGTGTGACCCCAACTGTGCCAACCACTTGCCGCGCACTCCGGGATGTAGGGGATCAGATGGATCGACCGATTGTTCCTAGCAGGTCTGTCAGGGCCACGGCGTAGACATCGGACAGTCTCCTAAACCATCATTGCCTCCCGTCTCCCGGGGCTGTGTTGCGTAATGTAGCGGTGATCACTCATTAAAAGTGCCAGGCCAAAATACACGATGCGTTGTTTTTCCCGAGCAAACCGATTTCCAAGCCGCCGATTTAGGACTTGTTCAAACCGTGTTTCCTCTTTTTGGCTGCTTAACAATCATTAAACAATAATCACACGAAACTGACTCATAGTTCCTAACAACACACACACGCAAACACTACAACAACAACAACAAAAAAAACGGATCACTGCAATCCGTTTTGTGATCCAAGTTCTCGTTTATGTTGTGCTGCTAGACTCCAATCACGGCCGGATATTGACGAGCGCACCCACCACCAGGACATCATCCACCATCGTCACGATTTGTTCTCGTTGATTTTTCTTTTTGTGTGCGTCTAGCCCAACATAGAACAACTACAGACCACAAGCGGTGAAGTGGAGACAGCGCAGCTTCGATCAGATAACCCAATAAAAGGCCAGGGCACGAAATCGTCCACGACGAAGGACTTTATAACCTCGCCTAAAAACTTCCGCCTCGTTCACCAACACCCCTATTGGTTTGACATCTCCGCTCCGCGCCTGTCAACGCTGTCATTTCCGCCGATTCCAATCATAGAGGGCGGAGCCTACACCTCGTGGTGGGACTGCGCGCATATCACCATCTCTGTCAACCTTCCTTCTCTCTGTCTCTCTCACACACACACACACACACACACACAACGCAGCCACGCTCAATACTCTCTCCACCCTACTGGAATCGACGACTGTCACTCACAAGACTTCCAGCACGAGCGTGGCACGGCTCGGCGACCAATGGGCGTCCGCTAGGCTGTAACAAAAGCCCCGCCCCTTACCTTGGCCCCGCGAGAGACGCCAGCTGAACAGGGTAGGAGGTACTGGGTGGTGAGTGTGTGTGTGGGGAGAGAGAGAGAGAGAGAGAGAGAGAGGGAGGGGATGGGGTAGCGTGGCGGTGGGGCGGAGTGGAAGTGGTGCCGTTTGTTGGTTGCCCGAACTGCTCGCTGGTCGATTGTTCGGCCACAAAGTGGCCGTCATGAATTTCAGCATGTTTCTAAACAGCGTTCTCGCCCCAACAGCCGCCGATATCAACCTCCCCATCTGTAGCGTCACTGGCAGCAATAAGGGAAACAAATGGCTTCTGCTTTTTGACACACAGAAAGAGACCTCTGTGTGTGTGTGTGTGTGTGTGTGTGTGTTGCTGAACAAAATTAATAAGCACTGGGGGGGGGGGGGGGGGGGGGGGCTAACAAGTTCTCCGTCATTAAAGCTAAACCAATACAGCCTAGAGAGTTCACTGAAAAGGTCCGAGAAGGGAGAGAGAGAAAACGCGTGTGAACAAGAAGAGGGCGTTACGCTGAGTGTATGAAAGCCTTCACTGGCAGCATGTGGGGTCATCAGCATTTCGTATCGCCTGTCCGGAGTCGACTTCAGTCCCCCAGTTGGAACTTTTCAGCGGAGCACGGCTGATGACTGTGTTGGTATATACCACTGGTAGCAACTGGAGATACCCCACTTGTGGATTCGCTGGTACTCACTCTCACCATCGAAGGCAGAAAATACAAAATTAAACAAGTTTCCAAAAACAGCTGGTGAACGGTATAAATGGGAAAGGAAAGAAAATTCGGTCTGTAAAGTAGATAAGCCACACACACACACACACACACACACACACACACACACACACACACACTATGTGGTTCCAGTCTTTTCATGTTAACCTACAACACATACAACCGTGGCCAGGAGGTTGCCGGTGTAACGAAAAGTTTTAACTCCCCAAATGGTTTAACTCCCCAGGGAGTTAAAACTGTTCATATGTAAATTTTAACTCCCCGGGAGTTAAAACTAGAATCCCACCCTGTGCCAAAATAACTCCACTCAGTAAAACTTCAAAATGTTCTAAAATCTTTTTTTTTGTACAAGTCTCAACAAATTCTTTTGAAACATTAAGGGGGGAGTCATTTTGTACATGTACCAGACTTAACTCCCACCCTGTAACAGAATGAGCCCCCCCCCCCCCCCCCGTTAGTACAGATTAACTCCCGGGAGTTAATCCAGGTGTGTGTAAAAGTTTAACTCCCTGCTGACTAAGGGAGTCAGTTTTTCACAGTTTAGAATAACTCCCCTGGGAGTTAATGTGTACACGTGTTTTCTGACTCCCAGGGAGTTACTTTGTAACAGAGGGGGAGTTTATCTGATCATGACTAAGATGACTCCCACCCACCTATTCCAGATGTCTTTCGGTAAGAGAATGGAGAAGGGGACTTAATGTTCATGATCATCATCATCATCATAGGGAAAGGAAATGTCCGTGTACATATTCATGTGCTCATCTATGCATGTCCTTGATATTTTACTATGCCCTTTTTGATTATGATCTGTATGTAAAGTCTGTATATACATGAATTAATGGTTTGATGCCTTTGGTAGAAATACTGTATCTTCAGTCTTTGGCGTTCTCTCTCTCTCTCTCTCTCTCTCTCTCTCTCTCTCTCTCATGGAATCTATGCGACTATCACCCATAAGTGTAGGCTATTACACTCAAATGGTGTAGAAATGGAGAATTTTCAATTTTTCATCGTGTCATGCTGCCAAATTAGGGAGTGAGGGAAGGGGGGGGGGTGTTGAGAGGGTAAGGAAGGTGGGGAGAGAATGACGAGTAGTCGCGACGACTCGTGACGTAAAATTGTTTGTATTGACTCGCTACATCTGGGAGAGAGAAGGAAGGAGAAAAAGGGTGGGCATAGATTAGAAATTTGTGTGTGAGACACATGGGATAGAGAAGGGGGGGGGGGGGGGGGGGGGGGGTGGGGGGGGGGGGGGGGGTGCCTGTTTTTGTACACTTTGTACAAGAGGGTGGCTGCTTGGGACCGATCTGATGAAGGTGTCAAGTGACTCGTCACAGGTGGTGTGTGTGTGTGTGTGTGTGGGGGGGGGGGGGGGGGGGGGGGGGGGGGGGGGGGGGGGGGGGGGGGGGGGGGGGGGGTGGGGGGGAGGGGGGGGGGGGGGGCTGTGTGTGCCAAGCTAAAAATGAAAGTCGGCCAGCCGATCAGAAAAACACACATTTTTCAATAAAATTCAGGACAGGCGACTAATTCACAGAAACCAATAATTATACCTGACAAGTCTTGATCTGGCAAGTTAGTGTAAGAACACACACACACACACACACACACACACACACACACACACACACACACATTTCGAATATATATATATATAAAGATGCATGGGTGGTAGCGAGGTGCGGGGTGGGTGGGTGGTGGGTGGGAGTCATTCTGGTGGTATGTTAGAATAACTCCCCTGGAGTCAAACTGAAGCACAGAGGGAGTTAGTTTTTTTTTTTTTTTATATTCTAGTTTAACTTCCAGGGAGTTGAAACTTACAAATGAACAGTTTAACTCCCTGGGAGTTAAACCATTCGGGGAGTTAAAACTTTACGTTAGACCGGGGTTGAAAAATTAATAGGCATTCTTATAACAGGAATCGAACTCACAACTCCCAGCTCGCAAGGCTTTGACGCTAACCACTGCACCGTGGTGACTAGTTATTATTATTGTTGTACTAGTAGTTGTTGTTGTTGTTAGTATCATTATTGTTGCTGTTGTTGCGCGTTAATATTATCATCATCATCATTGTTATTATTATTAATATTATTATTATTATTATTATTACAATATCATCATCGCTATTATTATATTATCATATCATCATCACCATCATCATTATTATTATTGTTATCATCATCATCATCATCATCATTATTGTTATTGTTAATATTGTTATTATCATTATTACCGTCATCATCATCATCGTCGTCATCATCATCATCATCATCATTATTATATTATTATTATTGTTATTTCATTACCATCAGCATCGTCATCATGATCATTATCATCATCATTATTGATATCATTATTATTATAATAATTATCTTTGTTGTTGTCGTTGTTATTATTTCATACACAATATTTGAAATAATCAAATGAACGCATGCATACAGCGAGAAGATGACACAATGCACAATTTTGAAAAGGACAAAACACTTAAAAACATAAACACAACAATCGAACAGATTGTGAACAGATGAAAATTATAATGATGATGATGCTGATGATAAAAAAAATGATGATAATGATGACTACGATGATGATGATGATGATGATGATGATGACGTCGATGATGATGACGACGACGACGACGACGACGACGAAGCCTCTCGGAGTTCAAACGAATGAAAACATGACCACATTTTCATAGCAAGAGAAACAAGTTCACAACCTCTGGCACTGTTTATCTTCCTCAGCCTGCTCTTCGTCCTCCTCTACTTCTTCTTCTCTTCTTCTTCTTCTTCTTCTTCATCATCATCATCATCATCATCATCATCATCATCATCATCATCATCATCATCATCAGCATTCTTCTTCTTCTTCTTCTTCTTCTTCTTCTTCATCATCATCTTCTTCCTCTTCTTCGACGTCGTCCTCTTCCTGCTGATTCATTTCAACTCTGGTATTGCCTTTCAGTGTTCTGTCCCCTGATTTCATGCCATCGCTTCATGGCTTCTTCTGGCGTTCATTGAGACGTGTATGCATATTGGTGTGTGTGTGTGTGTGTGTGTGTGTGTGTGTATGTGTGTGTGTGTGTGTGCGCGCGCGCGCGCGCGCGCGCGTGTGTGTGTGTGTGTGTGTGTGTGTGTGTGTGTGAGAGAGAGAGAGAGAGAGAGAGAGAGAGAGAGAGAGAGAGAGAGAGAGAGAGAGTTACTGACGCAAATCACGCGCGCCCACTCCACAGAACAGAAAATGTCCTCGCCTATCCCCCTTCTCATGAATTCCCTCCCCTTCCCTCCCTCCCCAATCACAGTTTCCAACGTCCGTTTTGGGGGGAAATTTGAGGACATTGATTTGATCCTGACTGTAACCAACAGGAAATGAACTTACCCTGTTGACTTGCCCAAGAAGCAGCGGCGTCAGTGAGATCATTGATTTGATCCTGACTGTAACCAACAGGAAATGAACTTACGCTGTTGACTTGCCCAAGAAGCAGCGGCGTCAGTGAGATCATTGATTTGATCCTGACTGTAACCAACAGGAAATGAACTTACGCTGTTGACTTGCCCAAAGAAGCAGCGGCGTCAGTGAGATCATTGATTTGATCCTGACTGTAACCAACAGGAAATGAACTTACCCTGTTGACTTGCCCAAGAAGCAGCGGCGTCAGTGAGATCATTGATTTGATCCTGACTGTAACCAACAGGAAATGAACTTACGCTGTTGACTTGCCCAAGAAGCAGCGGCGTCAGTGAGATCATTGATTTGATCCTGACTGTAACCAACAGGAAATGAACTTACGCTGTTGACTTGCCCAAGACGCAGCGGCGTCAGTGAGATCAGCTGGGAGCTTGTCCTGGCAGATTGAAGACGGGTCTGTCCGCAACACATTCGCACATCCTTTTTTTTTTTTACCTTTTATTTTCCCATCTTTGATTTTTTTTTTTCTAAGAGGGGCGGGACGGGAGGGGGGTGAGGGAGAGGGGAGGGGGGGGGGGGTTTAGTCCGTCACCCCTGGATGCCCGGAATCCGACCAGAGAGAGAGAGAGAGAGAGAGAGAGAGAGAGAGAGAGAGGAGAGAGAGAGAGAGAGAGAGAGAGAGAGAATTCCGTCTACTCCCTGAACAGTCGTTTGTCTCTTCGTATTTTCAACATCTGTAAACACTCCTCTGCCTAGCACATTCCATTTCCTTTCCCTCTTTCTTCCTCTCCCTCCCCCCTCCCCCCGCTCTTTACACACACACACACACACACACACACACACACAGAGTCACCACACACACACACACACACACACACACACACACACACACATTTCTGCCTCTGATTGTGCTATTTAACGGCAGATATTCTAGCCAGAAGCCATTTTTGTTATTATTGTTAGAGTGTGGGACAGACTGAATGACCAGTAATTAGGGTACAGATTGTGTGTCAGTGTATATGATTCACAGCGACACTGAGATACTGCCCTGTGGCGTAGAATGGATCTACATCTACCTATACCTTTCAGCAGTCACGTCACACACACACACACACACACACACACACACACACACACACACACACACACACACACACAGAGCATTATCTCTCTATTGCGTCATTATCTCTACTCACTGTCTTTGTCTCCAAATTCTTCCCACCCACTCTCTTACTTTCTCTTTCTGCTTCTGTATCTGAAAAACCCCTCCTACTTATTCTGTCCCTGTCGCGCAATCCGTAAAACTCCCACTGCCTGTGTCTCTAAATCCCTCCCACACTCCCCCTCCCTCTGTCTCTGAATCCTTCTCAATTTGTCTTTTTCTCTGAATTCATGCACTTACTCTTTCTGTATCTCTGTCTTCCTCCCAGTTACTCTGCCTGTCTCTGAATCCCTCCCCTTCACTCTGCCTGTGTCACAATCCCTCCCCTTCACTCTGCCTGTGTCACACAATCCTCCCCTTCACTCTGCCTGTGTCACACAATCCCTCACTCTGCTGTGTCACTCTCCCCTGTCTTTGCCTGTGTCACAATCCCTCCCCTTCACTCTGCCTGTGTCACAATCCCTCCCCTTCACTCTGCCTGTGTCACAATCCCTCCCCTTCACTCTGCCTGTGTCACACAATCCCTCCCCTTCACTCTGCCTGTGTCACACAATCCCTCCCCTTCACTCTGCCTGTGTCACACAATCCCCCCCCCCCCCCCCCTGTGTCCACAATCCCCCCCCCCCTGCCTGTGTCACACAATCCCCCCCACTCCCTGTGTCACAACCCCCCCCCCCCTTCACTCTGCCTGTGTCCACAATCCCCCCCCCCCCATCACCCCCCCCCCCCCCACACAATCCCCCCCCCCCTCTGCCCCCCCCCCCCCCCCCCCCCCCCCCTTCTGCCTGTGTCACACAATCCCTCCCCTTCACTCTGCCTGTGTCACACAATCCCCCCACCCCCCCCCCCACACCCCCCCCCCCCCCCCCCCCCCCCCTTCACTCTGCCTGTGTCACACAATCCCTCCCCCCACTCTGCCTGCCTGTCACACAATCCCTCCCCTTCACTCTGCCTGTATCACACAATCCCCCCCCCCCCCCCCCTTCACTCTGCCTGTGTCACACAATCCCCCCCCCCTTCACTCTGCCTGTGTCACACATCCCCCCCCCCCCCCACTCTGCCTGTGTCACCAATCCCCCCCCTTCACTCTGCCCCCCACACAATCCCCCCCCCCCCCCCCCACTCTGCCTGTGTCACACAATCCCCCCCCTTCACTCTGCCTGTGTCACAATCCCCCCCCCCACTCTGCCCCCCCCACCCCCCCCCCCCCCCCCCCCCCCCCCCCCCTTCACTCTGCCTGTGTCACACAATCCCTCCCCTTCACTCTGCCTGTCACACAATCCCTCCCCTTCACTCTGCCTGTCTCTCAATCCCTCCCCTTCACTCTGCCTGTCTCACAATCCCTCCCCTTCACTCTGCCTGTGTCACAATCCCTCCCCTTCACTCTGCCTGTGTCTCAATCCCTCCCCTTCACTCTGCCTGTGTCACAATCCCTCCCCTTCACTCTGCCTGTCTCTGAATCCCTCCCCTTCATTCTGCCTGTGTCACAATCCCTCCCCTTCACTCTGCTGTGTGTCTCAATCCCTCCCCTTCACTCTGCCTGTGTCTCAATCCCTCCCCTTCACTCTGCCTGTCTCTCAATCCCTCCCCCTTCACTCTGCCTGTCTCTCAATCCCCCCCTTCACTCTGCCTGTGTCTCACAATCCCTCCCCTTCACTCTGCCTGTGTCACAATCCCTCCCCTTCACTCTGCCTGTGTCTCAATCCCTCCCCTTCACTCTGCCTGTGTCACAATCCCTCCCCTTCACTCTGCCTGTGTCACAATCCCTTCCCCCCCTCACTCTGCCTGTCCACAATCCCCTTCCCTTCACTCTGCCTGTGTCACAATCCCTCCCCTTCACTCTGCCTGTGTCTCACAACTCCTTCCCCTTCACTCTGCCTGTCTCTCCGACTCCCTTCCATTCACTCTGCCTGTCTCTCCGACTCCCTCCCATTCACTCTGCCTGTCTCTCCGAAATCCCTTCCATTCACTCTGCCTGTCTCTCGGACTCCCTTCCATTCACTCTGCCTGTCTCTCCGACTCCCTTCCATTCACTCTGCCTGTCTCTCCGACTCCCTTCCATTCACTCTGCCTGTCTCTCTCCGACTCCCCTTCCATTCACTCTGCCTGTCTCTCCGACTCCCTCCATTCACTCTGCCTGTCTCTCCGACTCCCTTCCATTTCACTCTGCCTGTCTCTCCGACTCCCTTCCATTCACTCTGCCTGTCTCTCCGACTCCCTTCCATTCACTCTGGCTGTCTCTCCGACTCCCTTCCATTTACTCTGGCTGTCTCTCCGACTCCCTTCCATTTACTCTGGCTGTCTCTCCGACTCCCTTCCATTTACTCTGGCTGTCTCCTTCCCACTCATTCCGTCTCTGTGTCTTATTCCGTTTTTCATGTTTGCGCGCACATTTCAGATTTCATTTGTGAAACATTTCATCTACAATAATGCCACTGTCCAAGTGATGATTTTTGAAGTCAGTTTTGATCACATTATAATCTTAGGTTGCTTTCTTTTCTATCACCCTCCCCCCACCCCCACCCCACCCCACCCCCACCCCCCTCTTTTTGTTGTTATTGTTATTGTTGTTGATGTTGATGTTGATGTTGCTACTGCTGCTGCTGCTGCTGCTACTGCCGCTGTTGTTGTTCGTTTAAATGATCAGTCTTCTGTGAAAGTTGTCAGATGTCTAGGATCTTCTGTACGTGTGACGGGGCATTTTTTTTCTATTCTCTCTCTCTCTCTCTCTCTCTCTCTCTCTCTCTCTCTCTCTCTCTCTCTCTCTCTCTCTCTCTCTCTCTATATATATATATATATATATATATATATATAGGTACTGATTTCTTTTTAGTTGGCACTTCCTCTCAGTATGTATGTCTTCAATTTTATCATCATTGGCCAGCCGACGATAGGGGGCTTTACAGGGTGTCATCACACAGTTGGAAAACAAGGTCCCATCTTCATCATCATCATCATCATCATCATCATCATCATCATCACCTCTCTGTCTCTCTGTCTCTCTCTCTCTCTCTCTCTCTCTCTCTCTCTCTCTCTCTCTCTCTCTCTCTCTCTCTACTTCCACGATACTGTCTGGTATCTTTGACCCTTTCTCTGGTTGTTTCTACCCCGCCCCCCCCACTGCCCCCCCCCCCCCCCCCCCCCTAAATTTTCTCCTTATTCCCTTGCGCTACTCTTTCTCTCTGTCTGTCTGTCTATCTGTCTGTCTGTCTGTCTGTCTGTCTGTCTGTCTCTCTCTCTCTCTCTCTCTCTCTCTCTCTCTCTCTCTCTCTCTCTTTCTCTCTCTCTGCACGCGCTTTCGCTCAAAAGAGTGGGCGCTTGTTTGTGTGTGTGTGTGTGTGTGTGTGTGTGTGTGTGTGTGTGTGTGTGTGTGTGTGCGTGCGTGCGTGTGTGTGTGTGTGTGTGTGTGTGTGTGTGTGTGTGTGTGTGTGTAGCCCGCTGGCACAGCGCACACGTATATATGTTTGCTTTAATCGACGTACGAATGCATTACGATGAAATGGGGCCTACTTCTCGATAAATCTGTCGCCCAGACTGATGGACCTGAAGCTGTGTTGATGAATGGCCCTATATTAAATCCATGCTCTACTGTTAGACTTAATTGTCCGCGCCTCGGTGTGTGTGTGTGTGAGTGCAATAACGGTGAATGCCTATTTGATGGCTATGACCATTGATCGCCAGCCTTCGTCATTTAGAGGCGTCGAGTTACGTTGAAACCGTATAAACATCCACCGGTCTCCAGGTCAAGGAACGCACCCTCCCCTCCCCTTTAATTTATTCCC
Source organism: Conus betulinus (assembly GCA_016801955.1). Classification (NCBI taxonomy): domain Eukaryota; kingdom Metazoa; phylum Mollusca; class Gastropoda; order Neogastropoda; family Conidae; genus Conus; species Conus betulinus. The sequence goes on along the minus strand of JADBJO010003627.1, from coordinate 101,224 downwards.
GGAGAGATTTGCTTTCTCTTGCATCGGAAGTTGACATGCGCCACTTTCCGTATTGCGTTCTGCCCGATCGCGTTCTGCCCACTCACGTTCTGCCTATTGACGTTTTGCACAATTACATGTTTCACCAGATCTGTCTTAACCCCACACGTCATTCACATTTCGCCCTAAAACCTGGGAATAGTGAAGCTGAATAAAAACCACACACACACACACACACACACACACACACGCACGCACGATCGCACATAAATGATAATAGAGACAGGGAAGACCAACCAAAGACAAACAAAGATCTTGATAAGCGCCATTCGCAGGAAGTTTACAAGACAAGAAAAATGATTCAGACGAATAACGAAGGGACGGGCAAAGAACACAATCCAGCCTTTGATTCAGTTTGTTTCTGTTTGAAATTCCCATCACCCGCAACACAAACAATTGTCGTCGTCAGAGTCAGAAGAAAAGATCTGCTTTATCTACATTACCCCCATGCTTGACCGACGGACGGAATGACGGGAAAAATGGCTGAAGGTAGCACCAGCAGGCAGCTTTTTTCGTGGACTCTACCACGTAGGTAGACCGTTGTGAAACGGAAAGTGTGGATTATATGTAAAGGGCTTAAAGCTTGGTGTCAAACCGGGCACGGTCGCTATATAAAATATTCTTCATAATGATAATAATAATAATAATAGTAATGATAATGATAATAACGATGATGATATATAATATAATAATAATAATATAATAACAACAACAACAATGATAATATAATAATAATAACAATAATAATAATAATAATGTTAACAACAATGATAGCGATAACAATAATATAATAATAATAATAATAATAAAACGATAATAATAAAAACGATGATGATGATGACAATAATAATAATAAGGATAATAATGATGATGATCATCATAATAATAATAATAGTAATGGTACTACTACTACTACTACTACTACTACTACTACCCCCGAGAGGGAAGTTTCATTCACTCTGACTGGGCCACTGAGCAGTTCTCATCGTCAGCCCTGTGCTTAGTACAATAGTAGATATCGCTCTGCGTATGTTGAACCAGAACAGGCAATACTGAACAGCAACGGAGTGACTCGGCAGCGGTGCAGTGTCTCCTCCGGTGGGTTGCTTTGTGACGACTTGACATTCACTGCTCCCTGTAGTGGTTTGCCGTGTTAGGGACTGTGACGTGACACAGCTCCAGGCTGTGGCTGTGGAGCCGGAATGAGCGACAGCAGGGCTGCAATGCCACTGCTGGCACGGGAGATTAGACCACAAAAAAAAAAGAAAAAAAAAAAAAAAAAAAAGGAAAAGGAAAAAAAAGGGAAGAAAGGGAAGGAAAAAAAAAAAAAAAAAAAAGAAACCACACAAAATTTCGCAATGTGCCAGAAAGCTGCGGGCCAAATTTCATGTTTAGCTGCTATCTGGCACAGTGCCAGACAGCCTTTCTCCTTTATTTTATCGCGCTTTCTGTCTGTCCGTGTGCCTGCCTGTGTCCTATTTTTGTTATTCCTGATAATAACTCACGGTGTTGGTCCGGTCTTCTCTCCAAAATTGACATGGGGACTCCTTGCATCCTCCACACATCAGGGAATCACTACTGTGTCAGACAAATCGCACTAGTCACTAGAAAAGTAGTGAAAGACTCAGAATCAAAAACTGACTTGGAGAATATTTTGACAGGGTCGCCCTGTCTTCTTCAGCTCACCGTTGCTGTTGTGGCAGCGAGGGCCTGGTGGGGCGACTGTTGTGTGGGGTGAGCGGTTGTCAGGATCTGATTGTAGATGGGGGGAAGTTCAAAGCCTTGATCATCTGTTCAGGCTGAGGCGTCTGGTCTTGATTTCGATGGCTTCTTTAACTTTTCTTTATGTGAGGAACGGCTCTGCAGATAAGATCTTGTTAAAAAAAAAATATGTTTCGAGGGTCCGCGACCCCAAATGCGCATTATTCACTTGTGTCAAGGCTATTCCGAGAATAGTGTTTATCAGAAAGAAAGGGCAAACAACAACAAAAATGACATATTGTGTCGTATATATGTGTCAGAGGTGGCGAAGAAAGCATCAAATTATGTTGCAGGCACGTGAAACATCTGACAAAAGTATGAATGAAAGAACATCTCTATTTCGTTAAATAAAAGAAAAAAAAAGTGTGGTGTAGTTTGTATGAAGCTGAACACGTTTTCAAGAAAGAGAAACAAGTCTTTGCGCTCGATATGTCGCAGGTTTATAAAATGCCTGACAGAAAGAGTGACAGAACCTTTTCTCTATTCATTTAAAGACAAAGCTGTGTCGCAATGTGTAGGACGATGAAAAGTCTTTTAAGAAAAAAAGAAAACAAATCTTTGCATTCGATCACACACACACACACACACACACACACACACACACATACACACACACACACACACACACACACACACACACACATGCGCGCGTGCGCTCTCTCTCTCTCTCTCTCTCTCTCTCTCTCTCTCTCTCTCTCACACACACACACACATGCATGCGCGCACGTACGCACACAGAGGGAGACACAAGTGTGAATAATGCGCACTTGAGGGTCGCGGACCCTCGAAGCATATTTAAACACAACATGTACGTCACACAGACAGCTGTGGAACATGTACAGAACGAACAATGAAAACACGTCACTTCCAGCAGGTCAGTTCCAGAATGCAGACCTCAACATGTATCGTTTTTGTTTACGACTCAGATCATGGGTGCCTTCGATATTGACCAATTTCAAAACGACGAACAGAGCTGAAAAAGATCAGTGCACTTCCTCTATCGTTCCTTGAAACAAATCAATAAACAGACTGCCTGCTGATGACTTCCTCTATCATTCTGTGAGACAAATCAATCAACAACAGACTACTGCTGATGACTTCCTCTATCATTCTATGAGATAAATCAATCAACAGACTGCCTGCTGATGACTTCCTCTACCATTCTGTGAGATAAATCAATCAACAGACTACTGCTGATGACAGATCGTTTTCCCCTCATGACTCGGTCATTTCTGATCCGTCCATATTTTCCAGCACTGATGGGCAGGGTCTGGCGTGGCATTCTGTTACAAAGCACAGGCCTTTGCACACAGGGGGTTGATTCATCCCTTCAAAAAACATTGTTTTTTTTTTTTATGCGGCAACCAATGATGGAATCTCACACAGCAGTGTGTAATCCAGCCTGTGTCAACTGGTAGTGCGCACGGGGGTCTTGGGTGACCTCGTTACCGCGCGGGATAAAAAGTGCAAAGTTGCGTTAACTGTGTGCCTGTTTTGCATCAAGCTTGCTGGCGACACAAGATGTGTAAAATGAAAAATTCTTTTTTTTCCCGTGCAAGAGCAGTCTCTCAAGTGAGTTTTATGCCCCTTCTTTTGGCTGTTTTAAGCGCGGGGTTGTTACTGTCAGCCCTTTTCTCACCATGCCACCACGAAGAAAAAAAACTTAGCACCTTTGACAAAAACCAGGGCGATTGCGTGGATACAAGATGGCATTGCAAAGGCTGAAGTGGCGCGCGACGACTTGGGTGTGCATCATTCAGTTATTGTTAGACTGAATCAGCGTTTTTAGGGCGAACAGCGTTGAAGAGAGGCCACGGTCAGGTCGGCCTAGGCAGACTACTCCCAGAGAAGATCGTTTCATCATCGAGAGGCAGGCCTATTGCAGCGGGATACCACTTCCACCAGCATCCAAAGGCAGCTTCGTATGGCAAATAACACCATCCTCAGCCGTCAAGCCATACGAAACCGTCTTCACCACTTCGGCCTCAGATCACGTCGCCCAGCTGTTCGACCACGACTGCTAGCAGCCCATAGGCTGGCTCGCCGAGCTTTCTGCTGCCATCGTCATGTGAGATGGAACCAACAACAGTGGTCCCAGGTCCTCTTTTTTCAGATGAGTCGCGGTTTAGTCTTGAACACAATGACGGCCGAACTAGAGTTTGGAGGCGTGTTGGTGAACGTTACATTGATGCAGCTGTTCGCCAGACCAGGGCCTTTGGGGGAGGATCTGTTATGGTATGGGGTGCCTTCAGCCTCCACCACAAGACACCACTCTACCATATTGATGGAAACCTCACAGGCATCCGCTATCGGGATGAAATCCTGGCGCCTTTCGTTGTTCCGACCATGCAACGGATAGGACCCATGGCAGTCTTCCAAGACGACAATGCTCGGCCACATAGGGCCCGGGTGGCCGAAAACTTCATTGTGCAGGCCGGCATCAACAGGATGATCTTCCCGGCGTATAGTCCCGACCTCAATCCCATCGAGCATATGTGGGATGAGTTGGGGAGACGTGTGAAGGAGAACCATCCACCTCCCAGAGACCGCCAGGATCTCTTCCAAAATGCTGCAACTGGAATGGCAGAGAATCCCTCAGAGGGTCATCAGAACACTGGTCAACTCGATGAGGAGTCGCTGCGTGGAATGTCTCGCCAATGGCGGTGGCCACACCCACTATTGAAATGATTTTGTGAACTGAACAGATTTTGCGAACTTTGATTTCGACCCATCCTCTGTTTAATTGTCTGTAAATCAACAACCGTTCATTCGATCCCAATGAAATTCAATGTACGTTGGAACAAGATAATGAATTAAATCTGTTCCCAATTTCAAAATCGTGGCTTTTATATTTTGGAAATTATGCGGGTACACAAATAACATTTGAAACTGAAAAAAAAGGACGAACATACAGCCATTATCTCTTTGATCTGGGTGCGACATTTGGACTGGTGTGATCAACTAAAACTAGGGAATAGAACTAAGGTTGAAGGGAAGAAGTCACATGTGACAACAACAACAAAACAACAACAACAATGATTATGATGACGACAACAACAACAACGATGCTGCTGCTGATGACGATGATGATGATGATGATGATGATGATGATGATGATGATGATGATGATAATGGCCTTATATCATTATTAGAAAACAATTGAGAGGATATGAAAAAAAAAAGCGTTACCGTATAGAACGCATTATTGTCTGAAAGGCTCGTCTGCAATTCTTCAACTTTCTCCAGAAAATGTTCTACCTGAAAAAACAAGGTGTGTGAGCTGAAGGGTTCTACTGTTCTGGTGTGTGACCCGTGAATTCTAATCCAGTTTGGAGAAACCATGATCAGGACGCCCTCCTTCCTTACTTCATGTTTGTGTCCGGTTCGTTATATGCAGAACACATCCATTGGTGTGCTACTCAGTGCAGAACTAGCACGCGACGAGCAAAGTTTGAAAGCTTCTCGAAGTCAGGGTATTATGTCTGTAGGTCTGTCAAGATGAGATCATTCAGTCAGTGAATTACGTCTGTAGGTCTGTCAAGATGAGATCATTCAAAGTCAGTGTATTACGTCTGTAGGTCTGTCAAGATGAGATCATTCCGTGTATTACGTCTGTAGGTCTGTCAAGACGAGATCATTCCAAGTCTAACAATTGCGTTCGGCTTCAACTGGGAAGACTTGGACCACAGGGTCGAGTTTCATCCTCTTCGCGGAGAGTGCTGCTCAAATTTTCTGACGAACACTGCAGGTGCCTGTATCTCTCGGGCCTGGTTGACGCCGGGATAGGTTATGAAAATAAGCGTAGAATACAGCGCTGCCTTGAAGTGTCTGACCTAAATGGAAATCCGTAGCATCCTCTTCTTCATCCTCATTCTCATCCATCCTCAGCATTATAAAGTTTCAAATTCTGTGGCCTTCCATGCCCTGCTGTCATGGTGATCTCACTTTTGATTTTCTTGCCACGTTTTATACTCTTCGTGAGGTTCTGTCGGGGTCACCGGTACCGGCGATTTCACTGGGACTGCCGTCGGTCGGATGTAATGGCGCCCTTCGGAGGAAGAGTTCATTCAGCCTTGCTCTGTCACAAACCATTTACTGTCGTCAGTGTGGGTTTAGTAGTAGTAGTCTCCTGCGTTTGCTGGATCAGACCAGGCACCTCTGCACACCACCTGGTAGTTATGAGAATAAAGTAGAACCTTTCTTCTTCTTCTGCGTACGCAGGCAGATACTCCTGCGGACACCCCCTGTATAGACAGGACCCAACAAGGGGAGTGGAGTTTTGTGTTTTTTTTGTGGAGTTTTTTTGCGTGTGTGTGTGTGTGTGTGTGTTTTTTTTTTTATCTAGCCATTAAGGCAGCCCATACTCCATCTTCGAGTAAGGTGCATGCTATGTGTAACGTGTCATCCATACCAACGGCCAAACT
>JADBJO010003627.1:87500-90000 GCA_016801955.1 Conus betulinus | reverse complement strand
GCGTATTGTTGAAAACATGTAACTTTTTCATAATACAAAACGAAACATTTTTGGCCTTGCTAGCAAGATCCTTGCAAGCACTAACAAAACTCAGACGAGTAGAGAAAAGTACACCCAAATATCTATAGGCATTCACAACAGGCATGGGAGCATTATTATATAGCCATCGTTCTCTTGCACTCAAATAACCCACCCTTACGAAACACAATAATATTACTTTTAGATAAATTAACTTTCAGCTGGAGAGATGCAGCTGAGCGGTGTAAGCTATTCAGTTGTGTCTGTAAACCAATGATTGTCTCTGATATCAAAATCACGTCAACAGCCAGTAACAGAATAAACAATTCAAACGCATCAGAAGTCAACAACCCCCCGTGTCTCCCGTTATTAATTACCTCAACTGCTAGCTCGTTTTTGAACAGTGAAAATAAAAACTGGACTACAGGCATCGCCCTGTTTAACCCCGGCAGAACAATTGATATAATCTGTGAATTTAGCTCCACAACGAACTTTAGCTTTCACCTCATTATACATACTTCTAATACATCTGTAAAGTTTACCCTAATACCGTTTTTACTCATAATTGGCCAAAGGAGGTTTCTATTAATGGAATCGAATTTTTTTTTCAAAATCGATGAAAGCTACGCATAATTTTCGATTAAAAGGAAAACTGTTTTTGAACTAGAGCCAACAAGGTGAACATGTGGTCAACAGTCGAATAACCCTTTTAAAACCCAGCTTGATAAATCACCCGTAATATTTTTATCCTCAATCCATTCTTGCAGTCTGCTATTAATTATCATCCCAAACATTTTACTACTAATGTTACTAAGAGAAATACCCCTGTAACTGTTTGGATCATTCGCATCACCTTTTTTAAAAATTGGCACAATTATTGATTCTGTCCAACTGTCTGGAACACACCATCATTAAATAATAATTTGTTGAATAATTTCAGACAGAAATGCACAACATGGGTGGAAGAATTTTTAAATAGCTCTCCAATGATTCCATCGGGACCGGCTGCCTTGCGATTTTTTAAAATCTTTTAATGGCTAGTAATACTTCCTCTTCACTAATGGAGCGATTCATATACCATCAGAGTCATCTTCAAACACCTCTTGATCTAATGAATATCATCGTTGGGTTGTAACAATGCTTGAAAATGCTGAAAACCACACATCTATTGTAATGTTATTTCTAGGCTGTTTTCTTTGTGGTGATATCCTGTGGACAACATCCCAAAACTCTTTCTGAGACTTTACAGATGCAACAAGCTTATCTATTATTGATTTATTGAACTTTCTCTTTCTCTTTTCTCTTTAATAAATGCTTATATTCACGCCTAGCTATCACATATGCAGTCCTGTCTGTGTCTTTTAACGAACGGCGACTAATTCTCAACAGCCTCCTGGTCTTTCTTTTCTCAACAAGACATTCTTGGTCATACCAGTCTTTTGACGCCCTTTCTTTCATAACGTGCACACGTTTTTTCATACATTCAGCGCTTTCAATTAAACATTCGTTAAACATATTCAGAGCATTGTTTATATCATCAGAATCAATTAAACTTATGGCAATATCAAGTTTTCTACTCGAACTTTCATTTGCTAATGTATCACTAAACAACGAAGAGCATTCATCATTCCAAACAATTTTTTCTAAGGTATAATCTAGCATCTCTTCACCAATTTTTTTTTATCGAGTTTCCCAATGGGGCAGCAATTTGAAAAGACAGCTTAAAATGGTCAGAATCTATACGTTCCAAAACATTCAGTTCACATCTATCATACCAAAGAGCAAAAAGTTCATTCGACAAAATAAAATAATCGTTTACACTGCAACCAGAATCAGAAACGTACGTATAGCAACCATTTTGGTCGCCTTTACATACGCCATTTAATATTGACAAGTTCAGAGCAGTGCACATGTTTAATAATAACTTCCCATAATTATTTACAGTCTTATCTTGAGAGACATCGGTTAATGTTAACGGAATGGGTATCATATTGCGCTTCAGAAAACATCACACCCAGCAAAATTCTGCGAAACATCAGAAGTTCTGCTGTTCAGATCACCATTTAGAATGACATATACATCATTTGTTAACAAAAGGTCAGTCAAACATTCTTCAAGTAAACTAACACATTATCTAAGTCAAAATGGACATAAAACGGAGAACCTTCTGGTGGAATATACGAACACACATACAAGATATCCTTTTCTGATTCAAACAACATTTTATCAATCAAGAACACAAACAGATTAGGACAATTCACTTCAACTGATTTCACATATGGGGTAAGCTCATTCTTAATAGACAAACCACGCCTCCCGATCTTCTTCCTTTTTTTGAAAATTTGATAGCAGGTTTACTAAATACTTTATAACCAGTAAGTAGATCATCACGGCAATCTTCAATGAATGTTTCAATCAAACAGATAAATTCAAACTGACACAGAAATGAAACAAAAATTAGGATCTCTAAAACTTAGACATC
>JADBJO010003627.1:65000-75000 GCA_016801955.1 Conus betulinus | reverse complement strand
AGGGAGGAAGGGGGGAGGGGGGGGGGAAGGGGGGGGTAAAAGGGGGGAGAAAGGGTGGGGGAGGAAGGAGGGGGAGAGGGGGAGCGACAGGGAGAGAGAGGAGGAGGGTAGAGAGGGGGGAGGAGGGGGGGGGGGGGGGGGGAGAGGAGAGTGGGAGAGGGGGGAAAGGGGGAGAGGAGGTGGGAAGGGGGGGGAGGAGAAGGGGCGGGAGGGGAAGGAGGGTGGAGAGGGAGAGTGAAAAGGGAGGCAGTGGGGAAAAGGGAGTGAGAGTTAAAGGAAGAAGAGGGGAGGGGGGGGAGGGGGTGAGGAAGGGTCCGGAGAGGGGAGAAGGAGCGAGAGGGGAGAAAAAGGAAAAGGGCAGGAAGGAGAGGGGGGAAGGGAAAAAGGGGGGAGGACGAAGAGAGGATCTATCAGAAAGGAAGCAAAAAAAGGTGAGGAGAGGGGAAGGGAGAAAGGAGAGAAGAGGGGAGGAAAGAGGGAGAGGGGGAAGAGAGGGGGGCAGGGGGAAGGAGGAACCGGGGGGGGAAGGAGAGGTAGCCGGCCTTGGGGGAGAGGCGAGGAGGGGTGAAAAAGTGGGGAGGGGAAAGGGAATGAGAAGGGAAAAGGAGGGAGGAAAGGGGAAGGGGAAGGAAGTGCGAGAGGAGGGAAGGATTGGTTCAAAAAGTCTGCTTGGAAGAGGGTAGGAGATGAGTTTTGAGAGAGAGAAGATGGAGAGAAAGAGCAGAAAAAAAAGAAGAGAGGAAAGAGGGAGAGGAGAGGAGGATGGAGGAGGGGGAAGGAGCGGGGCAGAGATAGACGAGGAGACGGGAGGAGAGCGGAGACAGAGAGAGAGAGAGGAGGTGAGGAGGCGACGGAGTGAGAGAGAGATGCAATCATGTGAGGGAGAGAGAGGGAGGGGAGGAGAAGGGGGAAAGAGGATGGGAAAGGAGGGAGAGAGGAGGAGAGAGAGACGAGAGGCGGGGGAGAGAGAGAGGAGGGGAGAGGAGGGGGACGGGAGGAGGCGAGGAGGAGGGAGGTGGGGGAGAGACGAGAGGAGAGAGAGAGAATTGGCAAATGGAAAAATATTTTATTCAGGTTAGGCCGCAAGCCCCTACTGACGAGGGGGAACTATTTACAAGTGGCACTTTTTTTTTTAAACGACAAGAAAAAGTAAGGATACATTATCAACATAATTAAATTTTCCTGGAATATATTGTTGCCCGAAGCTCACAGAGACTAGGGCAACAAAACAAAACATGCACTTCATCTTCTATTGCGTCATTACACAATGGGCATGCTACATAATTAGTTAATACCTGATTATATCGGTCCCGATGTATTGCCATGTCTGTTACTCCGAATCTAAATTTTGTTAAATAACATCTAATATGTCTGTCGATGTCAATTAAAAGATACCTTTCGCAGCTCCTAGATGATTTGAAAGTTCTGTATAAGAGAAACCGGTCACTGTCTTGGAGATGTTCACTCCAGTTTTGCCATCGGCAATCAATAAGCCTCTGGCGAAATTCATCCAGAAATGCATTTACATTTTCAACCCCTTGATTTAGCCATACCATTCCAAAACCGTTCTGAAATAATGTTTCTCGAATCTTGAAACCCATGTACATTTACCGCGCGTGAGTCTAGCCACATCAACATCTCGTAAGCTTTCACCGGCAGTCTATTTCCATCCATACGTAATAACTTAAGCCAGTATCTAATACACCGAACAGACGTATTTATATAAACAGGGTAGCGTCCTGTCTCTCCGTACACTAAATCATTCGGCGTTTTAAGCTGTACCCCTAAAAAATTTTTTAATGCAAATAAGTGGACCTTTTCAATACAAGCAACTGCTTTATCTAATCCCCATATTTCAGCACCGTACATGGCAATAGGTAGAACCTGATAATCAGAAAATTTTCAAAAATACTGAAAATGAATTATTCTTAAGCGTGTACAACTTTTGCATAATACACAGCAAGGCGTTCTTTGCTCGGCTTGCAAGGTCTTCACAAGCAAATGCAAAACTAGTCTCGTGGAGAAATATATACCAAGATACTTATAACAGTTGACAATCTTCATTTCCTCTCCATTAAGAAACCACCTTTCACTCGCCGCAAGATAACCACCTTTCCTGAATACAACAACATTACTCTTTTTTCATATTGACCTTAAGCTGAAGTCTTGAAGATGCACTCCATAAACTATTCAGTTGTGTTTGAAGACCAACTGGTGTTTCTGAAAGCAAGGCAATGTCATCTGCTAACAACAAAATAAACAATTCCATGAAATCAGGAGTCAGTGTTGCTCCGTGCCTTCCTTTCTCTATTATTCCAGGGCTAGCTCGTTTATAAATAAGGAGAAAAGAACAGGGGCTGCGAGAGAGAGAGAGAGAGAGAGAGAGAGAGAGAGAGAGAGAGAGAGAGAGAGAGAGAGAGAGAGAGAGAGAGAGATGCGAGAGAGAGAGAGAGAGAGAGCGCAGAGAGAGAGAAAGAGAGAGAGGAGAGAGAGAGAGAGAGAGAAGAGAGAGGAGAGAGAGAGAGAGAGAAGAAAGCAAACAAAGAAACAAATCAACCAGCAAAACAATCAACAACAAAACAGAAGCGTTAAGGACGTGAGAGGTGGTGAATGTATACAAAACATAAACAACTTAATCACTTTACAGATGACGTTAAAAATGCTGCCTTATTAGGATTCATCAATAATCGATTGGATCCAGACTACGTCCACTTGATTTCTTGCGCTCAGTTAGCTTATTAAGCAGCGGCAGCGTACGACCATTTGTTAAGATATAGGCTCCAAGACTGGACTCTGTTTAGACTGAGGACATAGGACGACAGTGTACTGGGATTTAAACCACAGCACCAAAGTTTGTTTAAGCTGAAGTTTAACCCCTTGTATGACCCATCCTGCGAGGGTTTAAGATAGAAAGTAGAATTTAACCAAAAAAAAAAAAAAGCACACACACACACACACACACACACACACACACAGAGACCGGAGCAGAGAGAGAGAGAGAGAGAGAGAGAGAGAGAGAGAGAGAGAGAGAGAGAGAGAGAGAGAGAGAGAGAGAGAGAGAGAGAAATTAGGTTGCTGCTTCGTAAATGAACCTCGCCACATTAAATAGGGTATATGCTTTTCTGCGGATAAAAGTGATAACAGTAAATCTAAAACTGCATCGCAAGGATAAGCATGAATCTTGCTGCAATAATTTCACCCCAAAGTCAAAAAAAAAAAAAAAAAAAAAGAAAAAAAAAACAAAAAAAAAAAAACAAGGGGGAAACAAACTCGACTTCCTCATCCAGCGAAAAGCAGCTCTTGGGGAAGGAGCTTAACAGCAGAAACTTTGCGGAAACCCCCACCCCACCCTCCCTCCCACTCGCCCGCTCTGCCCTTCCAGCTTCGATCTCAGAGTTTTAGGCGACTGTTCTGGCTAATATAATTCTTTATGGTCGAAGCTTCGGGTTATCTTCCCATACAAATATTGCTTGCAATTGTCCAAGTTGACCGAGTTTCATGGATCAGGAGCAGATAACCCACAGGAGGAGTCCGTCACTTATGAACTAGCCATTATTGCTGAGTCCGATTCAGTGAGAGAAATTCGACCACACAGAGTATTCGTCAGTTCAAACACTGGGAGAAACGAAAAACACTAAACTGCACGTGCAAAACGACCACGTGAAATTGCCTGTGTTTGCAAAATGTGGAAAAAACCGGTTTTGTCAAATGTGAGCTTGAGTGAAACGACCTACGAGTAGACCAGTTGCGCACCGCGACGATTGATAATGAGACATATATTTCAGGTTTTGACATTGAGCGAACGACAGATATCAGATATATTGACGGTGTTGACACAGTGTTCAGGTATGCCACACCTTGCCGACGTAGCCAGCCCCATGCAAGGTTTTAGGTCATGCGCATACCTTGACCTTTCACCTTGTTTTATGCGCGCGCACTGTGCACGAATGTTGCCCTATAAACAAAGAAAATGACGTCTTAGCGATATCACCACAGAATGAAACTTGTCAGACATAAACACTAATCACTTGATACGACGTGGGTACCTGCCCGTTAACTTTTCGTTCGTTCCAGTTGACATCTTGTGTACTAGAGGGAGGGAGGCGTACTTACAAGTCGTCACACACAGGATCAGACCGGACAAACCGGGTTCCCCATAAAATTATACATTCAGCTGATTTGAAGCGGTTGCCGGAATAGCTCAGTGGTAGAGCGCCAGGGCTCATAATCCAAAGGTAGCGGGTTCGAATCTCCGCCGGGCCGTTTCGGTCCAGAGGGATTTTTCCCTCGTAGTTAACGTTGGTTCTGACTCCATTTCCCATGCAATGAATGAGACTATAAACCGAGGGTTCCGTGTGTGTGAACGCATGCATAACATCTCGCACACATGTAGCCTAACCTAAAATCCCTGAGGAGAGAAGGCTATCAGGTCAAAGTCCTCACTGCAGAAAATGGAGCTAGGGGGTTTGTAGGAACGTCTGCATACAGCCTCATGAAACAGCTCTCAGTTGCAGGGAGGGAAAAAAACAGAGCCCTGAAAGCAATGGCAGAAGCAGCAGAGAGGTGTTCAAGCTGGATCTGGTGAAGGAGGAACAAAAGTGAACTTCATAAGGCTTAACTTTCCTACAAATATCAGGCGTCCCAATGGCTCTGTGGTTAGTGCCCGAGTCATTAAGTCATTAAGAGTCATGTCCAGAGGGGCAGGGGTTCGAATCCCAGCCATGGCTCGTCCCGATGGGGGGGGAAAAAGGGGGCAGCAGAGGGACATCCGGAGTCATGAACCAGTGTGGGCCCAACACCACCTAGAGTGTCAGGAGTTAAGGGCCGAAACACTTGCTTGAAGGGGGCTTCTCTTCTGAGGACTCTCTGCTGCCACGCTCTCCACGAGTTTCTTTCTACCATCACCAACTTTCGGAAGAGAAGGCCAGTTTGGCCGTTGGTATGGATGACACGTTACACACAGCATGCACTTTCCCCGAAATTGGAGTATGGCTGCCTTAATGGCGGGATAAAAAAAAAGGCCATACATACAAAACTCCACTCCCTTTGTTGGGTAGATAGGATTAGTCCTTGCCTTTCCCTGTACAAGGGGTGTCCGCAGGAGTATCAGCCTGCGTACGCAGAAGAAGTGGTTGCATTGGGCTCATGCTTGATACTTGCAATTCAGTGTTTTTATTTCTCTGCGTGTTTGAGCGAATAGATACTGAGTGATCACACTCATAGCTGAATCGCTGTCAGTGTACATGATCGGAATGGAAATGAGCGTTTACTGTTTCCGGAAAGCGATTCTGATTGGACATTACGTGCAATATTGGAAGGGGAAGTTAAATCTGAACAAAACACTGTTCCGATCTGCCAGTGTCAGTGTCCATCTGTTCGCAGTGTAGCAGACAGATGCAGTCAAGGCTTGAAACAACACGTACACTGCCCAGGGCGTGTATTCTCAGAACTTCCTACATTTGCCGGGATTTTCATTAGTATTGAAAAGTTTGTCTTATTGCTTACGCCTGACAACCGCCGAAATTGAATAATAGCATTGGTGAAGAGCGCGTTCACATAAATCAATCCTTTCGCTGCCTGGAATTAAGCTTAAAGTTAAATCCTATTTGCCAGGGTTTCAAAAAAAAAAAAAAAAAAAAAAAAAAAAAAAAAAAAAAAAACCACCACCACCAACAAAAAAAACGAGTATGTCTTTTCGAAACATTCTACTGACTTCCTCATTGCCGAAAACGAGATCAACAGAATCTAGAGACTTCACCTTTCTGAAAATATCCTCTGTTCTGTAAGCAGTGTAAATATAAAACGAGGAACATTCCGGACTTCAACCCCATGACCGGCCATGGTAGCGAAGAGTACACGTCCTTGCCGTGGAGTTAACTCGTCAGGTTTGGCACCGAACGGGTCAAGGTGAAAGGTCAGGTATGTGAATGACCTGACAGTGTGTGTGGCGTGCGGCAGACGACATCTGCGGGGCGTGGCATTGTCTGAAAACTGTCACGACACTGTCAGTATCTGTCTCCATTCTGTTGTGCGTTTCACAGAAACGACGTGGTGACAATTCTCGTTTGCTTGGCGGAGTGTCTATGCTGCATTGCATGCACACCCTAGCAGTGTGTCCATGCTCCATTGCACACCCTAGCAGTGTCAATGCTCCATGACATACACTAGCAGTGTTAATACTGCATTGCACACCCTAGCAGTGGCAATACTGCATTGCACACCCTAGCAATGTCCATGCTCCATTGCATACCCTAGCAGTGTCAACGCTCCATTGCACACCCTAGCAGTGTCCATGCTCCATTGCACACCCTAGCAGTGTCCATGCTCCATGACATACCCTAGCAGTGGCAATACTGCATTGCACACCCTAGCAGTGGCAATACTGCATTGCACACCCTAGCAATGTCAATACTGCATTGCACACCCTAGCAATGTCCATGCTCCATTGCATACCCTAGCAGTGTCAACGCTCCATTGCACACCCTAGCAGTGTCCATGCTCCATTGCACACCCTAGCAGTGTCCATGCTCCATGACATACCCTAGCAGTGGCAATACTGCATTGCACACCCTAGCAGTGGCAATACTGCATTGCACACCCTAGCAATGTCAATACTGCATTGCACACCCTAGCAATGTCCATGCTCCATTGCACACCCTAGCAGTGTCAACGCTCCATTGCACACCCTAGCAGTGTCCATGCTCCATGCTCCATTGCACACATTGCACCTAGCAGTGGCCATGCTCCATGACATACCCTAGCAGTGTCAATACTGCATTGCACACCCTAGCAGTGGCAATACTGCATTGCACACCCTAGCAGTGGCAATACTGCATTGCACACCCTAGCAGTGGCAATACTGCATTGCACACCCTAGCAGTGGCAATATACATTGCATTGCACACCCTATACCTAGCAGCGAGCGTGGCTAGGGAGACTGCCTTGTTGCTCCCTGCCAACCGAGGGAAAATGGCCGACAGTTGTGGAGCACCGTGATGGTGCACTGAAAGGCGTGTCGATCCCTTCACGATCCGGACGCCCACCTTCAACAGCAAGAAGAGCTCGAAGAAGCAGTCGCACTGTTCAGCTGATTTTTTTTTTTTTTTCGGAGGGCTATTTCTATGCCGCCCTGTTCTTCACCACGAGGATTCTTCTTCTTCTTCTTCTTCTTCTGAGAAGGAGGAGGACACTCCCAATATGGACAGGCAAGTATTAATCCCATCTATCCAATGGAGTTTTGTGTGCATGACCTTTTTTTATACCGTTATTAAGGCAGCCATACTTCATCTTCGGGAAAGGTGCATGCTAAGTGTAACGTGTCATCCATATCAACGGCCAAACTGGCCTTCTCTTCCGAAAGTTGGTGATGGGATTTTACGTGTGTGCACGATGTTATGCGTGCGTTCACACACGGAACCTCGATTTATAGTCTCATTCGAAGGACTGTATGAGAAATGGAGTCAGAACCAATGTTAACCCCGAGGGAAAAATCCCCCTGTATCGAAACGGCCCGGCGGAGATTCGAACCCGCAACCCTTGGATTACGAGTCCGGTGCTCTACCGACTGAGCTATTCCGGCCCCCGCCGTGAGGATAATCGGCCGCCTTTCCCATTCTCACGTCTATGAAACTGGCCTCCGGTCACCACTTCTCCGTACCTCTCGGCTGTCGTCTACGTCTTTTTCCGTCGGCTGTCGTCTACATCTTGTTCTGTCGGCTGTCGTCTACATCTTTTTCTGTCGGCTGTCGTTTACATGTATCTTTTAATGACGTAAAATGTAGCACTGCAGCGTGATACAACGTGAAATTAGATAATTTAACAATGCAGATTGATACGACGTCAATTGTAACAAAACGGCATGATGCGACGTAAATACAACACAGCATGATATGTCGTAAATACAACAACAAAGCATGATATGACGTAAATACAACAACAACACAGCATGATATGACGTAAATACAACAACACAAGCATGATACGACGTAAATACAACAACACAGCATGATACGACGTAAATACAACAACACAGCATGATACAACGTAAAATGTTGCAACGCATCATGTTGTGACAAATGTTCAGACATTCCTGACGAAAGACGCACCAGCTGATACAAATTTTACGCGTCGTAGACGAAAAAGCTAACAAGTATTCCTTTGGTTGTACTGAGTGTGCATTTCTACGCTTTCAGTGTATCAGCAGCAAAATCGTTGAGGAGAGGATGAACAATCAACGTCTAAACGGAGCCTCCCCCCCCCCCCCCCCCCCCCCCCCCCACACACACACACACACACCCCCCTACCCTCCTCCTCCACACTTTTTTTTTTTTTTTTTTTTTTTTTAAAGTACTGTTTGTGACTGATGACAGGGAGTGCAGTACAGCTGAGAATTCTTCATCTGTACTATTATGCTAGTCCCAACATCCATAATCAGTTGCTCTTCGTCTTGTTGTTGTTGTTGTTGTTGTTGTTGTTGTTGTTGTTGTTGTTGTTGTCGTCGTCGTCGTCGTCGTCGTTGTTGTTGTTTTCTTCTTCTTCTTCTTCTTCTTCTCTGTCTGTCTCTCTCTCTCTCTCTCTCTCTCTCTCTCTCTCTCTCTCTCTCTCTCTCTCTCTCTCTCTCATAGAAATTCCAGCCAGACACAAAATGCCCCCGCTCGCGCTCACGTGACAGGAAATAACCCTGATGGTCGCTTATAGCACTAATAATTCCGCATAGGAAGTCGCTTGTGTCGTCCACAGACCCTCCATACAATTACCACGGCGGCTGGAGCTTTCAATGGCTCGCCGCAGGGTGCGCGTGAGAGGCGATGCATTGATGGAACTGCTCTGGAACTCTCCCAGCCTCCTTGGGAGAGGGGCAGGGGTGTGCGGGTGACGAGTGTCCTCCAGGACCGGCGTGCTGGACAACATCGATCGTCTCTGGAACTTCGGGAATTGCGCGCTCTCTCTCTCTCTCTCTCTCTCTCTCTCTCTCTCTCTCTCTCTCTCTCTCTCTCTCTCTCTCTCTTCTCTCTCTCTCTCTCTCTCTCTCTCTCTCTTTTTTAAGTCGCCTGCACGCATGCTCGTTCGTGTGTGTGTGTGTGTGTGTGTGTGTGTGTGTGTGTGTATGCGTGTGTGTGTGTGTGTGTGTATGTGTGTGTGTGTGTGTGTGTGTGTGTGTGTGTGTGTGTGTGTGTGTGTGAGCATGCGTGCGTGTGTGTGTGTGTGTGTATGTGTACGTACGTGTGTGTGTGTGTGTGTGTGTGTGTGTGTGTGTGTGTGTGTGTGTGTGTGTGTGTGTGTGTGTGTGTGTGCGCGCGCGCGCGCGTGCTTGCAAGTGTGTGTGTGTGTGTGTGTGTGTGTGTGTGTGTGTGTGTGTGTGTGTGTGTGTGTGTGTGTGTGTGTGTGCTTGCAAGTGTTCGCGTGCTCGCATGTGTGTGCGTGCGTGTGTGCGTGCGCGCGCGCGCGTGTGTGTGTGTGTGTGTGTGTGTGTGTGTTGTGTGTGTGTGTGTGTGTGTGTGTGTGTGTGTGTGTATGTGTGTGTGTATGTGTTCGCTCGCGCACATGGGAGTGAGCGTGTGTGTGTATGTGTATATTTTTGTTTTTGTGTGTATAAATGTGTGTGTGTGTGTGTGTCTATGAGTGTATGTATACCTGAAATTGCGCACATCCGCTTGCTTGTGTGTGTGTGTGTGTGTGTGTGTGTGTGTGTGTGTGTGTGTGTGTGTGTGTGTGTGTGTGTGTGTGTGTGTGTGTGTGTGTGTGTGTGTGTGTTAGTGCGTGCGTGCGTGCGTGCATGCGTGCGTGCGTGCGTGCGTGCGTGTGTGTGTGTGGTTCTTTTTTTGTTAATTTCGTTTTTTATCCTTCCTCCATCCTTTTTCGCTTTCCTTTTTACACATTTCACTGCTTTAATCCTTTCTTTCTGTTGTTATTATTTACCTCTGAGATATTTTCTTTCTTTCATGCTTAACTTAGTTCACTCTTTCTTTCTTTGAAACTGTTGTTCTTCCACCCGTTCTTA
>JADBJO010003627.1:47500-55000 GCA_016801955.1 Conus betulinus | reverse complement strand
GTGGATGTTACCCATCATTTTCCTACGAATCAGTGGATGTTACCCATCATTTTCCTACCAATCATGGATGTTACCCATCATTTTCCTACCAATGAGTGGATGTTTCCCAGCACTTCCCTACCAATCAGTGGATGTTTCCCAGCATTTCCCTACCAATCAGTGGATGTTTCTATTTCAGGTGCATGGGGACGAGTCATAGCTGAACATGATTAGAGATGATTTGTTGACCTCTGTCCCGTAAAGACACAGTCATCGTGAACGTAATCAGTGTTTCCTTTTGACGCCTATCTCCTAGAGGCAACATCTACCTTGAACATAATCAGCACGTGTTTTCCTTTTGACCTCTGACATTCATCTGGAACATAATCAGCACGTGTTTTCCTTTTGACCTCTGACATTCATCTGGAACATAATCAGCACGTGTTTTTTCCTTTTGACCTCTGACATTCATCTGGAGCATAATCAGCACGTGTTTTTCCTTTTGACCTCTGACATTCATCTGGAACATAATCAGCACGTGTTTTCCTTTTGACCTCTGACATTCATCTGGAACATAATCAGCACGTGTTTTCCTTTTGACCTCTGAGCACGTGTTTTCCTTTTGACCTCTGATATTAAAACACAAACAGCACGTGTGTTTTCCTGTTGACCTCTGACATTAAGACATAAACAGCACGTGTACGTTTTCCTTTTGATCTCTATTATTAAAACATAAACAGCACGTGTTTCCCTTTTGACCTTGGACATTAAAACCATAAACAGCACGTGTTTTCCCTTTTGACCTGGGACATTCATCCGGAACATAAACAGCACGTGTTTTCCTTTTGACCCCTGACGTTTGAAAAGGTGTCTGCGATCAGTAGACGGATACTAATACATTAATATTTGAAACTTCATGATTTATCTTTAAACAATAATCGGTTTCAGATATATTGCTTTCGAGTGGGTGCGGGCATGACGTTTCTCCAATTCAAGATGGGGTCATATCAGGTCAGTAGTGACATCCAACGGCATATTCCTCTTTGTGTCTCTCTGTATCAATCTCCGTTGTTCTTTTCTTATTGATGAATTTCCAACATCTGTCTTCTCGGTCTTTTTTCAGACTTTCTTTACTTCATTAAATTCGCAAATCTTCAATTGTCAAGTTATAACACAACATATCATATGCTTATCACTACAGCCCGTCAACTCAGTACGTTGTATTATGGAATTTTGTAGAGCAGGGTAAAACGTTTTGGCCTGTTGTGCGAGTATGGTGTAATGTGTATATATTCTACATAGCTGTGTTTACAGATTTTTCAAAAAATTGATCAAAGAAATCTTTTATAAAGTTAGGGAAAGAGATAGGGGCTACGGGGGAGGGTCTCATGGACAAAGGTCAGCAGCTGCCTGACCTCCACATCGACCCGTGAGTCTGGTCAGCCCTTGGTGAGGCCTGCATGGTCTGCGCAGGTCACAGTGTCCTTGGTCAGGCCTCCATGGTCTGGTCACAGTATCCGAACTATTCCACGTTCTGGGAGTGGTGACCTTAGTCTCCAAGTTGCCGTGGGCCCTTGAGGACGCGTCGTCTGGACCGACGTCCGAAGGGAGAGGAAAGACTGAGGGGGAGAGGTGAGGGTTAGGAAGGGGGAGAGACTTCAGCCTCAGGATTGCTGTCCTCTGTCTCTCTCTCTCGGCCAATTGCCGTATTCCGTCTTCAAGAATGAGATGCCAATTTGGCACCATGGTGGTGTGTGTGTGTGTGTGTGTGTGTGTGTGTGTGTGTGTGTGTGTGTTGTGTGTGTGTGTGTGTGTGTGATCCATCCCACGGGCAATCGACAATTTCTCAGCCAAGGACCAACGAAATCAACGCGCGTGCAAGATTTAGTTGTGTCCTACGTTGCCTTTTATGTTGGATTGCTTACTTCTAATTACGGGGGCATGGTTTGCCTTTATGTTGGATTACCTACTTCTGATTACGGGGCATGATTTGCAGTTTCCTCTGAAGGACCACGGATGGAGTTGAGGAGTTTGCCAACCCAGTGACTCTGAGGAGGGCAGTCTGAACCCCTGGCCGTGTCCGTAGCGGGAGATAGGGGGTGGGTGGGGATGGAGGTGGGGGTGGTGGTGAAACCCGTGACCAGCGGTTAGGATGCAGGGAACAATGCTTTTCTTTGCTAGACCAGCCTCGTCCCTTCTTCTGGGGATGGAATTCAGTCAGGCCTCACATGAATCACTACTGGATAGAGAGAGAGAGAGAGAGAGAGAGAGAGAGAGAGAGAGAGAGAGAGAGTTGCGGATAGTTTAGTCATTATAGACCATGGCCCCCCCTCTGAAGGGGTGGATTATATTTGTACAAAAATGATAACATAAACATGCTGAACTAAAAGAAGGGCGCACAATCAAGAACATGCTATGCTCCAGGGTTTTAAAGCATTTTGTAAATACAATGCAAACGTTTGACAACATTCTCTTTCGTACAAGTCATGAGTAAGATGAGTCTATACACGGATGGTTGTTTGATAATATCTATGAGGAATGAACTCATCTCTAAGATCACTTAAGGCTGTACACTGCATTTAAACACACACTTCATTTTCACATCCAGTTTTGCAAAGAAATCCCGATACTCCAAATTCTAAACCTTGTCACCACAAATTTTAGATTTCCTTTTCACTGACAAGTAAGTCGGAATACAGTGTAAGGAGTTGTACTGTTTATACAGATCAAATCCAGATATATCATTGACGTGGGAATTCCATTTCTTGCCACCGGCTATCACCAATTTTGAACGGAGCATTGGAATAAAGGTCGGTTCATCTCTGACACCCTGATTTCACCAGACATGTCTGGAAGCAGGTTTATATAATCTGGTTACTTTCGTAAGCAGTTTATTTTTTTCCCCTGGCATTTAAGTTGCATAACATTTACGTATTCTTTGGTAATCTACAATCATTCATTTGTATTAGTTCTAACGAAAAATTCAGGTATCTTGGGTATCTGTAATTTCCCTATAAACCAATCATTGGAGATTTTAGCTGAAACCCCAAGAAACCTCTTCAGGGAAAATTGATGGACTTCCTCACAACTGACTGCAGCTTTATCCAGACCCCAACTTTCAGCTCCGCATTGCATAATGAGTAGGATTTGGGAGTCAAATAGTTTCACAAATGCTTTGAGAGAGAGAGAGAGAGAGAGAGAGAGAGAGAGAGAGAGAGGGAGGGAGGGAGAGAGAGGAAGAAAGAGAGAGAGAGAGGGGAGGAGAGGGAGAGGGAAGAGAGACAGACAAAGACAGACGAGAGAGACGAGAAAAGAGACAGACAGAGAGAGGAGGCGAGTAATGGAAGGGAGGAGGAGGAGGAGGAGGAGGAGGAGGAGAGAGAGGAGGAGAGAGAGAGAGAGAGAGAGAGAGAGAGAGAGAGAGAGAGCGACAGACAGAGAGAGACAGAGAAAGAGAGAGTGACAGACAGACAGACAGACATAGAGGGGGGAAGAAAGAAAGAAAGAGAGAGAGAGGGGGGGAAAGAAAGAAAAAAAAGAAGAAGAAAGAGATAGAGAGAGAGAGAGAGAGAGAGAGAGGAGAGAGAGAGAGAGAGAGAGAGAGAGAGAGAGAGAGAGGATCCGTCTCACTGGCAGCAGCTGTGGCAATGGCGGTTGCTCAATAACATGTGCCCCTAAACTTTTGGTCTACTTTTTAGCCCGTCACATTTTCAGCCTTTCGACGCGAATCGATGAGAAATCTTTGATTTGAGGTGGGGAGGAGAGGGGTGGGGGCGGGGAGAGAGAATGGAATAGCGTCCAACGTTGTTGTTACTGTTGCTGGCGGCGGCACAAGATGAAGAGTAAGAGGTGGCGGTGGTGGTAGTGGTGGTGTAGTGGTTAGAGAGAGAGGAGAGAGAGAGAGAGAGAGAGAGAGAGAGAGAGAGAGAGAGAGAAGAGAGAGATAGAAGAGAGAGAAGAGAGAGAGAGAGAGAGAGAGAGAGAGAGAGAGAGAGAGAGAGAGACAGACAGAGCAGAGACAGAGAGAGAAATAGAGAGAGAAAGAGAGAGAGTTCTCAGTGACTAGTTTCCCTCTAACATATCTATTTTTCCTTCTTCATTGAATGCTTTTCCCGTTTTTTTTTTTTTTTTTTAAGACAGTTTCAAGATATGCAGGAGGACCTACTTGATCAGGGAGAGTTTGCGTTTAGCTCATTTAGAAATGTTTCCTACCAGCAGGCTGAACCAGGTGTCCTGAAGAGCTGGCAGGACGTCACACTGACCCTCCTCCATTCCTCAGCTGGTGACCAGGGGCTAGTGGCACGCCAGACAAGCCCTTCTCAGGACAACATAGTTGTCGCTCGCTGGTCCTACTAACACCACTTTGGAGGAACAATTAAACTAAAAAAAAAAAAAAAAAAAAAAGATAACGGAAAAAGGACTTCGTTCCATGCCCCCTTGTACTAAAATGCAAGTCTTTCTTTTCAAGTTGTGTTTTTAACTGGGATGATTTCGCTCTTGCTTCGTTCCCTGTTGAAATTAAAGACATTGGGCCCGGATTATGTTATATCACACACAGAGGCACACGCGCGCACGCATGCACACGCGCGCGCGCACATACACACATACACACACAGGCCCACATGTTAATGCAAAACATGCTCCTTTGAAAACGACTACGAAACCTGGCCCTTTCTACCTCTCATTTCCACAGAAGGGGTGATGCTGTCGTCACAGGCCAAAGTAGTAATACTGTCACTTCAGAATTAGTCCTGCCTTGATAAGAAGGAGAGCAGAACGAAAGGAAATTCTTCTCCAATGAATATTCTGTTTGATTTAAAGTTTTGGCGACGTGGAGATCGATGGGACCAGCAAGCCACAGCTGTGTCGTTCAGTGTAGACCTTATCCGGTCGACTTCTGGATCCCTGCTGTCTGCTGACAATAATGGAGTGCTGTAAACTGCGCACGGCTTTGTCATCTGATGGGCCATTCAGGTTTGTGTGTGTGTGTGTTGGGGGGGGGGGGGGGGGGGGGGGGGGGGGGGAGCGTTTTAAAAAACTAGCAAAGTTTAAATAAATGTTAGCAAACCGCCAAGAGAAACGTGGACAAACGAGTCACAAGACAAAGCACAACGCGTTTCGACCTCTTAGGTCTTCTTCAGGCAAGAGACAACAACAAATAGGACAACGAAAATGAAGGAATCTGTCAGTTAGCTTGAATTTCTTCAGCGCAAGGTAGGTGTTGAATGAAAATCTTGCCTGAAGAAGACCTAAGAGGTCGAAACGCGTCGTGTTTTGTCTTGTGACTCGTTAGTCCACGTTTCTCTCGGCGGTTCGCTAACATTCATTGAAGATTTGTTTAGATTTCCGCCTGCAGTCGTCTCATTTTGCAACTAGGAAAGTTTAGGAAGATACCAATTCATGCTCGTGGGGTTTTATCCCTGGATGCTGGCCGTTGTTAGCCTTTGTCTTTCAAAGGATCATGCTTTTCCCCTCACTAGGTGCTCACTTGCTTACTGTTTGGTGATACTTGCCTCACAGGCAGGGTGATCTACTCGTCATGTGGAGACGCTTCTTATCAGCAGTTCACCAGTATCCATGAGCAAGTCTGTTGAGCTCTGCAAAGAACGAAACTTGTCATTGACTCCACCCGCTGACCTCCACGTTGAAAAAGTACTTTAAAAGCATATCAAGCACACACAGAACACCGACTAGGGAAAGATTTCTTTGTATGTCCCTTCCCTTTATGCACAGGTATATCTTAGATGCAATACATTGCTACTGGGATGGTCTATGACGTCTGCATTACCTTTTCTATGGAAATGGAAGGCTTGGGAGTCAGGTTTAATAACTAATTTTATGTATGTGTGTACTTATACATATATTTTTTTTTCAAGTCTTGGGTCGATTTGGGAGTGCTTTGTGGATTGTGGAGTATGGTGTTTAATCTTGGATTTTGTTGTTGTTATTGTTAATCCTTGTGACTTTTATTTAATCCCTGTTTGTCAGTCCTCACAGACCGTCTTTCACGTTTCCACCATCTAGATAGATGGAAGCCTGTCGTAGAACACACAATTTTCTGTCGTCACTGCATGCTCATCTTTCCTTTTCGGTGACATTTCTCACGAAGGTAGGAACTCCAGGGAGTTACCCGTCTGTGTCTAGGGAAGTGTTTCTTCCCAGCAGGTAACCACGATCCATTAGCAAGTCTGGTGAGCTCCAAAAAGAGCGAAACAAGCTGTCACTTATTGGTCCCTTAAAGCAGACAGAGTTCTCACTGTCGAAGCATTTCCTTTTGTGCCTCTATCCTTTAAATGCGGGTATGATTTGAAAGCAAAAAGTTACCACTGGAAAGGCATTTAACGTTTGCGTGACCCTTTCTGCGGAGAGAGAAGTCATTAGGGTCAGGTTTAATTACGGTTTTTGATTGCACATGTTATGCATCAGCATGGGAGCCCTTCAAGCTTGCGTGTAGTGTTTAATCTGGGTATTTCGTTTTGCTTTTTCATTTTTGTCGATTGCTGGCCACAAAGGCCGTGTCTTTTTCATTTCCGCCTTCTGATTTCGGTACAAATAAAAGTGTATTATTTTAATCAAGATTCTCATTTTATCCGTCGCTGCGTTCTCATCTTTGATTACAGTTACCATTTGTCAAGTAGGAGGGACTATCTAGCCATTTCAGAGAGCTTCTTTTTCCTTTATATAGAGGTGTTCTTGGAAGCAGCTATCCTTCGGTCACCTTGTTCTAAAGGGTCTTGGGCCAATAGAACGTTAATCTCAACCTTTGACTTCACAGCCAGGGTTCAGTAACAGCCTGATGAGCTCCAAATAGAGCGAAACCATTGTCGTTTGCTGGCCTTCTGATCTCCACACTGGGGATAGTCTGAGACGTTCACAGTATCTCTCCTATGGAGATGGAAGGCATTAGAGCCAGGTTTTAGTTTCACACATGCACACGCATACACACACCACACACACACACACACACTGTCTGTTTGTGGTGTGTGTATGTGCTGGAATAAGAGCATGCTTGCGTGGGTGAGATGAAATATATTATGTGCATCATCCTTTGTGAACAGTTGTGTGAGTGTGTAGAAGATACATTTACGTGTGTGTTTTGTGGTGTGTGGACCCCCCCCCCCCCCCCCCCCACACACACACACACACAGGGAATGCCTCTGTGTGTGTGTGTGTGTGCCTGCGTGCGCGTGTGTGCACTCTAACGCGCATGCGCACTTGTATTTGGTGTAGGTTAAACTGTTGGTGAAAGGAGGGTCGGCAGGCATTTGGTTGCCGTCTACCCTGTCATAAATCATACAATGAATTGCCCCATAAACGTCTCATACCCCTGACGTATGTTTATAGACCTGGGCACACAGGGTACCATAAAATCTTGCGTGGGTAGCAGGCAACAAACCTCGAATCAGGTCTTTTCCACCGCTTTCCCCTGTCTTCTCCGCCATCTCCAATCCCCCTCCACCACCCCACCACTCTCTGTCTGTCTGTCTGTCTGTCTCTCTCTCTCTCTCTCTCTCTCTCTCA
>JADBJO010003627.1:30000-45000 GCA_016801955.1 Conus betulinus | reverse complement strand
CACAGCACGGCTGTTGTGTATTAATGTCTGTATACACAGCAAGGCTGTTGTGTATTGATGTCCGTACATACAGCACGGCTGTTGTGTGTGTATTGATGTCCGTACATACAGCACGGCTGTTGTGTATTGATGTCTGCGCACACACAGCACGGCTGTTGTGTATTGATGTTTGCACACACAGCACGGCTGTTGTGTATTATGTACACACATCACGGCTATGTACACACACACACAGCACGGCTGTTGTGTATTGGTGTCTGTACACACACAGCACGGCTGTTGTGTATTGGTGTCTGTACACACACAGCACGGCTGTTGTGTGTATTGGTGTCTGTACACACACAGCACGGCTGTTTGGTGTGTATTGTGTATTGTGTCTGCACACACAGCACGGCTGTTGTGTATTGGTGTCCGCGCACACACAGCACGGCTGTTGTGTGCTGTCACTGTCTGTCAGCTAGTTCCTCCCCACATACCGGTGTCACGTTCTGCAAATCAATCCACGCCCCAAATCCTCCCCGGCAGTCCGAATGAAAGGGCCCCTGTCGAAACTGACCCCCCTATTATTGCACACACACACACACACACACACACACACACACACACACACACACACACACACACACACACACACACACACACACACACACACACACACACACATTATGCACACACAGATGTACCCACGCACGCACACACGCATCCACGCACGAGCCCCCCTCCCTTCCTCTCTCCAACACTCAAGACCACACATACACACCATAACACAAAAATACGTTTCTCTGATGTCATGTTTAGGCATTACAACCGAATAAGAATGTGAGCCCATTAGTTTATGGTGGCGTTTAAAAAAAAAGGCCACTCATACTAAACTCATACTAAAGCTTCTCCGACAGAGTCGAGTCTGGGGACGACGACGACGACGACGACGACGAAGAAGAAGAAGAAGAAGAGAGAAGAAGAAGAAGAAGAAGAAGGAAGAGAGAGGAGAAGGAGGAGGAAGAAGAAGAATGATGATAATGAAGAAGAGCAGAGAAGAAAAGAAGAGAAAGACGAAAGGAAGACGAGAAGAAGAGAAGAGAAGAAGAAGAAGAAGAAGAAGAAGAATTTCTGTTGTTATCTTTGTCATGTCGTTGTGTTTAATGATGGAATAATGATGATTTGCCGACACTTGTTAGTCATCCATTTCTTATTTGTTCAATATACTATTGTTTGATCAATTTGTGGTGACTGCATCTTCGAGAAGATTCTTGTCAAGGCATTCTCAGCCGATGTCAGCAGTGATGTGACGGACGATGCTTGGGTTCCTAAACAGTGTCTAGTTTGTAACTGATTCAGCTGGGCACTCTCAGACCTCCCTTGCATCATTTCTGGATCCTCAAGTATAGGCAATAGCTGCCTGCTGGTACTTCATTCAGTCGTTTCCCCCCTGTCATTCAGTCAATATCGTTCATTCACTTTAACAACTCTTTCATTCTTTCGATTTTTTCACGAAGAAGAGTGCATGCTGTATGTAACGTGTCCTCCATACCAACGGTCACATTGGCCTTCTCTTTCCGAATGTTGGTGATGGGATTTTTACCGTGTGTGCAAGATGTTATGCGTGCGTTCACACTCGGAACTACTCGTCTATTTATAGCCTCCTTTTCGAGGACGGTATTCTAAGGACTGTATGGAGTCAGGAGTCAAACCAATGTTAACCTCCGAGGGAAAAAAATCTCCCTGTACCGAAAACGCTCGGTGGAGATTCGAACCTGTACACCCCAGGATTCACAAGATTACCAAGGATCGGGGCCTATACCCTTGAGCTGGTACTTATCATTTCCGCCGCCCGGTCATGTAATTTTTCAAGTATTTCTTCGAGTTATAGCAGTCAGCTGTGGGACTGACTTGGAAATGATCAGAAGAATGTATAACCCGAGGGTGTTGGTGGCAAGACCAGCACAGAAAACGGTACGGTGGTGGATTGGACCGAAAGACGCAGGCATCACCAGAAGATTTCCGGTTTATCTTTGAGCCTATCGGTCGTTGGGTAATGTGATGGAAATATTTCGTTGCTTATCAGGGCAGTAAACCTTACTTATCTAGTTCAATATACGACTGTGGGCTCATTGGGTAAGACTGTCAGACTTCATCTTCGTTCACTGGTGAGTCCCAAGATATTCCCCCAGAGTCAAGCGGTGGATGGAACGGAGACAAGCTGCCTTGGAGTTCTGTTGATTGTCTATCTAGCTTGTCTGACATTTCACGCGGCTCTTGTTTCACCTTGAGTCTTGGAGAGGACCCATTTGCTGCCAGCAAGGCTCCTTGGCACTTTGATGTCTCTTCTCCTTCCCTTCCTTCATTTCTTATTAAGTCGTTTATTCCATCAGCCTTCAAAATCTGCGTAAGTGTGGTCCACAAAAACTTAGCGGATTTGGGGTGCGCGTATAAAAAAGCAACTAGTCCGCACACATTGACGACCTCCTTGAGGAAACTGAAATGCTGTAAACTAACTCGTCCTCCCATACTTCTCCATTGCCTCACTTTCCGACTTCTCGTCCCTCTTCCTTCCCTCTCTTGTTCTATACTTCTTCGCTTCTCTTCTTCCCCTTCTCCTCCTCCTTCTCTTCTCTCTCTGGTCTTCTCTCAATAAAACCTGATTAACTCCTTTCCTCTCCCCCTCCCTTCTTTAAGCTACTTCTTTTACGAACCTCGTGACACCTCTACTCTCCCCTCTCTTCCTCTCTCTTTCGCTCTCTCTCCCTATCTCTCTCCCTCTGGGTCTTTATTTCCCCCTTTTCCCTCTTCTATCTCCCCTCTTCCTTAACTCCTCCTTTGCCTCATTCCGCTATATCATCTTCTTCTGTTCCCTAATCTTTCCTTTTGTTCTTACCTCTGTCCAAAAGACCGAGGGCAAAGACATGCCTCCGAAATGCACTACCATTTAGAATAATGGGCTAACAGTGGCAGGTTCGAAGTTGATTCGTCTATTCGCGTCTCACTGGAGTCGAAACTCCTGGGCGCTCTCGCACGCTGAGCTTCGAGAGCACTCCAACCACACAACCACCAAGGCCTTCGATTTTTGGGAATTCGTGTGCGTCTTCTTCCTTCCGTCGCTCGCCTTGGCGGCCGCCCATACGCAACCGTTACGTCAAATCATGCGTATTGGTCCTCACAACTAGCGGATGTGGTCGGCAGGCTAAGTCGAGGTGTGTAGGATCCTGTGCGCCTCCTCACGGAAACTGAACTGGAAACTTTCTTCCTTCCTCTTCTCACAGCACTCCGGACAGTACAGATGAGACTTCTCGTCCCTCTCCTCGCTCTGACTCACATTATATTTTCCTCGGCACTCTGCGTAAATTTAGTTAAGCTTATTGTCATAACATGAGGGGTATAACCCTCCTGCGCTTGCTTTTTTTTTCGTCTGACCACTGATTAGTTCAGCTACACTAATACCTTCGATTTGACAGTCCATGCTATACTCCCGTGTCTTCTCTCTCTCGTCTCGTCTCTCGCATTCTTCTTCCGTTGGTGATGATGGTCACTCCTCAAGAGGTTATCCCTCGTCTCGTTCTTCAGTCTCTCCTCCGGTCTCTAGTCACTTCGACTCTCTCTCGGTCCTGGAGGTCCAGACCGTTATTATCATTCGGCCAGACAATACCTGGAGCCCAATGGTAATCTTGTTTGCGCGTCTGTTACAAAAAAAATTGTACAATGAGTTAAGATGCCTTTTTTCTGGCGTTTCCCCTCGACCTAAGACCGAGGGCAAGACACTGCTCCGAAATGTTTACCATTAGAATAATGTGGCTACAGTGTCGGAAAGAATAGAAGCAACACTAAAGTTCCCATGGAGAGTTGGGCTCGAACTCCACCCCCAACGCCCCCCCCCCACCCCCCCCCCCCCCACCATTCCATTCCCCCCCCCCTTCCCTCCCCCCCCCCCCTCCAACCCCCACCCCCCACAACCACACCGCCTTCGAGTTTTATGGGAATTCCGTGTGGTCCTTAGAGAGCATCGCCCGCTTCAGTCATGGCGGCCGCCAACTGCCACGTTTACCCCCGCCCCGTCCCCCCCCCCCCCGTTGTAAAAAGACAAAGACCTCTGAATCGGTCAGTGCTGAGTCCGAGGTGTGTAGATACTGTGGCATGGTTCACGGACTGAAGGTTCAGCCGTGATGACGTGCCACAGACCAGAAGACGGGGACATACAGATTGAAGCTTCTTCATCTCTTTCTCCTTTTCTTTCTTTTCTTCTTTCCTTTCTGCGTTTCGCAGGCTGATACTCCTGCGGACACCTCCCTGTATAGACAGACAAGGATTAATTCCCCACTATCCAACAAGGAGTGGAGTGTTTGTGTGTATGACCCTTTTTTTTAATACCGCCCATTAAGGCATCCATACTCCCGACTTCGGGGAAGGTGCATGCTATGTGTACCGTGTCATCCATACCAACGGCCAAACTGGCCTTCTCTTTTCCGAAAGTTGGTGATGGGATTTTACATGTGTGCAAGATTGTTATGCGTGCGTTCACACATGGAACTCGGTTTATAGTCACATTCCTAAAGACTGTATGGGAAATGGAGTCAGAACCGATTGTTACCTCTGACTGACTCCCCACCCCCCCCCCCCCCCCCACACCACACACACACACACACACTGTACTGAAATGGCCCGTGCGGAGATTCGAACCCGCAACCCCAGATAATCACCAAGATTACGAGCACAGCACTCTACCACAGAGCTATTCCGGCCCCCTTCTTCTTTCTTTAAACCAATACAAAGCCCTTTTTCAATGGAGTGTTCTTCCACTATTAGGAATAAACGTACAACCAGAAGTCTATGGATTTACATTGCTCTAAAACCGTAAGCCTGAGATCTGTAGAAGCTT
The DNA here is from genome assembly GCA_016801955.1 of Conus betulinus. Lineage (NCBI taxonomy): Eukaryota > Metazoa > Mollusca > Gastropoda > Neogastropoda > Conidae > Conus > Conus betulinus. Next base: position 40,130 of record JADBJO010003627.1, on the reverse strand, counting down.
GTTCATGAATCAATGTGAGAATGCTCCATTAGGATTAGGATTGTTGCAGAGCAAGTTGCTCAGCTTCTTCTGTCTGTGAGAAGCCATGGCCTAAACGTGTGTTAAAGTATCCGTATCCGTCCGTGTCCCCAACTTCCTGTCCAGCTTAGTTCCTGTTTTTTGTTTGTCTGTCTGTTTATAAAGTCCGCGCTTTGTTTTCCTGTTTTACCACACACTGCCACACGCTCACACCTTTTACACTTACACCACACACCACACACACACACACACCACACACACCGTCACACACACACACACACACACACACACACACACACAACACACACACACACACACACACACACCACACACACACACCACACACACACACACCACACACCACACACACACACACACCACACCACACACACACAACACACACCACACACCACACACACACACCACACACACACACACACACACACACCCACACACACACACACACAACACACACACACACACACACACATCACGGCACACACACGACACACACACCAAGACAAAAACGTACACATTTTTTTTTTTTTTTCCGCTGCAGAACCTTTATGTATTCACCGCTCACCACTGATTTAAAGACACGACTCCCTGGGGCAGAACTGATTCGCCTCCCGATCCCCTGATTCCCTCCCCCCCCCCCCTGCTCCACACCACCCCTGCCACCCTCCCTCCCCCCTCTCCCCCTCCCCGGCACCTTCTCCATCTCCTCTCCTTCTCTCTGTCTCGTTGGCTGCTTGAGGACCAGCCGGGCAGTCCCCCCTATTGGCCGCGCACAAAGGGATTCCTCCCTCGCCACAACAGCGATCAATATGGTTGGTCCCTTCCACAGTCCCAGGCCGTCCCCCCCCTCATTTTTCATGCACCGCCCCCCTCTCTAAATATCTTCTCCCCCCCCCCCCCCACCCCCACCCCCCTTCCCCCCTCACCCCCTACCCCCTTCCACCCTTTCTGGCAGTCTAGCACCAACGATAAAGTGGCCCCAGCGAGTTAACTAGGGGTGTCCGCCCGCCTTTCACAGAGCGTTTGCTCGTGATTTGTGACCGTCGCTTTATTAAAAGTGTCCTCTGCTGGCGGAATTAACATCTAAATTCGCTGCCTGCCCCCTACCCCCCCCCCCCCTATCCCCCCCCTTATCCCCCCCCTTTCCCCCCTCCCTCCCGTCCCTCACCCCCACCCCCACCCCCACCCCCCTCTCCGGCTGTCTTTCCCTGAGTGACTCTGTGCAAGCGCAAAGTGACGCTACTGTCTGGACTTTGGTTAGGGACAGTGGAGGTGAGGAGAAGGGATGGGCGTGGTTAGCTGGGGTGAGTTGTGTGTGTGTGTGTGTGTTGGGGGGTGTGTGCGCAGGACATGACGTGAGAGTAAGGGGGTGGGGAGTGTTGGGGAGGCGGCAGGCGAGGGGAGTAGGGGGTGGGGTGAGGACGGCAAGTCTTGGGGACATTCTGAGTTTGCAGATTTTGGGTCCTGAAGTTAATAGTCTGGTTCTCCTTACCTGCGGCTGCTGCTGCTTCTGCTGCTGCCGTTACGACTGCAGCTGCAATTACTACCACTGAGTCTCCGGCCGTTGTCGCTGCTACTTCTGCTACAGTGTTGATGTTGCTGCACGCTGCTATCACTAAAACTATCCCACTGCATAGCCGTCTATCATTGATGCCCTGCTGCTGGCTTGATGCCCTGCTGCGATTCCTCTATGGCTGCTGCCATCTCTTCAACCACTGCGGCTGCGATTCCTCTGTGGCTGCTGACATCTCTTCAACCACTGCTGCTAATTACTGTGGCTACTGCCATCTCTTCAAACCACTGCTGTGGTGATTCCTCTGTGACTGCTGACATCTCTTCAACCACTGCAGCTGTGATTCCTCTGTGGCTGCTGCCATCTCTTCAACCACTGCAGCTGCGATTCCTCTGTGGCTGCTGCCATCTCTTCTCTTCAACCACTGCAGCTGCGATTCCTCAGTGGCTGCTGCCATCTCTTCAACCGCTGCTGTGGCGATTCTTCTGTGACTGCTGACATCTCTTCAACCTGCAGCTGTGATTCCTCTATGGCTGCTGCCATCTCTTCAACCACTGCAGCTGCGATTCCTCTGTGACTGCTGCCATCTCTTCAACCTGCAGCAGTGATTCCTCTGTGGCTGCTGACTCTCTTCAACCGCTGCTGTGGCATTCCTCCATGGCTGCTGCCACTCTTCAACCACTGCAGCTGCGATTCCTCTGTGACTGCTGACATCTCTTCAACCTGCAGCTGCGATTCCTCTGTGGCTGATGCCATCTCTTCAACCACTGCTGCTAATTACTGTGGCTGCTGCAGCTTCTACTATTTTTTCTACTGCTGCTGCTGCTGCCACAGCTATTTCTCCTCCTCCTCCTCCTCCTCTCTTCCTCCTCCTCCTCCTACTACTACTACTACTGCCACTCCTCCTCCTCCTCCTTCTACTACTACTGCTACATTATTTAATACCGTTACTATTACTACTACTGCTGCTGCTGTTCTTGCGGCTTCGGTGCTACAATACTACTATAGCAAAAGTAGCTGCAAGAACAAGAACAACAAGAACAACAGCAACAACAACAGCAGCAACAACAACAACACACAACTACTACTACTACTACTACTACTACTACTACTACTACTGCTGCTGCTGCTGCTGCTGCTGCTGCTGCTGCTACTACTACTACTACTACTACCACCCCCACCACGAGAACAACAGGAACAAAACTCCTACTATTACTACTGCTGTTGCTGCTGATGCCACCTCCGCTGCTGCTTTTGATGCTGCTGCTTTTGCTGCCGCTGCTACTACTACTTTTATTACTACCAATTCTACTTCTCACTACAGCTACTGTTTGTGCTGCTACAGCTGAATAACAGCTATTGATACTAATAATCCTATTGATAATTGCTGTGTAAAGGACTGATCATAACAGCATACGTATGTGTGTGTGTGTGTGTGTGTGTGTGTGTGTGTGTGTGTGTGTGTGTGTGTGTGTGTGTAAAGGACTGGACATCACAACATATGTGTGTGTGTGTGTGGTGTGTGTGTGTGTGTGTGTGTGTGGGGGGGGGGGGGTGGATGCGTGGAAGTGTGTGTGTGTGTAAAGGACTGGTCACAACATATGTGTGTGTGTGTGTGTGGGTGTGTGTGTGTTGTGTGTGGGGGGGGGGGGGTGGATGCGTGGAAGTGTGTGTGGTGTAAAGGACTGGTCACCTCCCTTGCTTTCCCCTTCCTTCGCTTCTCCTCCCCTCCCCCCCCCCCCCCCCCCCTCCCCCTCACTAGCACGCACACCCGGAAAAACCCAGACAGTCCAGAGGAAGACTGTCCCTAGCAGTGTCCTCAGCCTGGATTCTCTGTTGTCGCTTGACCACTGTCCCTAGCAGTGTCCTCGGCCTGGGTTCTTTGTTGTCGCTTGACCACTGTCCCTAGCAGTGTCCTCGGCCTGAATTCTCTGTTGTCGCTTGACCACTGTCAGTAGGAGTGTCCTCGGCCTGGGTTCTCTGTTGTCGCTTGACCACTGTCCCTAGCAGTGTCATCAGCCTGGAGTCTCTAATGTCGCTTGACCACTGTCCCTAGGAGTGTCCTCAGCCTGGTTCTCTGTTTTCGCGCTTGACCACTGGGCCTCAGTGAGGGAGATGACCACTGGGGCAGTCCTTGGTTGGACCTTGTCTTCGGCACCACGGCCGACAAAGTATAGGACAACACCGCTACCCTCCCCCCCCCCCCCCCCCCCCCCCCGTTCCCAGTCCTCGCCTCCATATTCATCCCTTCCCTCCCGCCCTTTCCCCCACTCAGGCTCTTGCATCGCCTGTAATCCCCCCCTCTACCCCCCTTCCCTCCCCCTCCCCCCCCCCCCCCCCCCCCTACTCCTGCTTTCCTCTCTCCTCCTTTGTCTTCCTGCTTCCTCCAAACCTTCCTGGAATCTTGCAGCTGAGATGTGTTGGAGGGGGATGGTGATAGGGGAAAGGAGAAGGGGGGGGGGGGGGGGACGGAAGCGGAGGGGAAGGGAGAGGATCAACTGGGGTGTGAACCAGGGTGCAGGAGGGTGGTGGTGGTGGTGGTGGTGGTGGTGGATCCGTTCTAACAGATCACGGAGGGATTGCATGGTCAAGAAACACAAGAAGAAGAAGAAGAAGAAGAGAAGAGAGAGAGAGAGAGAGAGAGAGAGAGAGAGAGAGAGAGAGAGAGAGAGAGAGAGAGAGAGAGATCACAGAAGTCACAGGGAGAACTAAGACATCTTGAGTCAGGTCATATTGCTTGTCGCCCGGCCGAACACTGGGGCCATAGTCTAGCAGAGTTTTAAAGATCATGACATTGCCATCTCACACCATGCCTCAGCTAACAAAATGTAGAGAACACTATGCTGGAAAGAAGAAGCAAAGAGTGGAGCTGGTGGAGAGAGAGAGAGATAGAGAGAGAGAGAGAGAGATGAGAGAGAGAGAGAGAGAGAGAGAGAGAGAGGGCAAATTCACAATCGGCAGACTAGCAAAACACACACACCACACACACACACACACACACACACACACCACACACATCATAGAGAAAGAAAGACGAGACAGACAGACAGACAGACAGACAGACATGACAGACATGCAGACAGAGACACACAGACAGATAGACAGACAGAGAATATGAAAAAAAAAGCAGTTGGACGGGAAGAAGACTATTTGAATAGAACCCCGCTAGGAAAGTTTATGTTTTCCTTTACTTTTTTTTTTTTTTTTACTTTCTTTCTTTCTTTTTTTCTGTGTCCCCCCCCCCCCCCCCCCCCCCCCCCCCCCCCCCCCCTGCTTTCTCTCTCCTTTCTTCTTGTCTGCTGCATGAGCTGAAGGAAAATGGACACACACAATGTTGCAATGATGGAGCCTGCGGCTGCAGAATGAGCCGGTGCCTCATCGGGAGGAACTGACCGAAGCTGTAAACACGTCCCCAGGTCACTGTCAAAAGTATTCCTACTTTAACGCCCCCCCCCCCCCCCCCCCCCCCCCCCCCCATCCTCTCCTCGCCCTCCACCTGAACTCTCCTCCCCTCCCCTCGCTCCCCCTCCCTCACCCCCTTCCCCCTCACCGCACCCCACTTCCAACCCCACCCCCCTCCCCTCCTGCCTGCTTTCCCCTTCCCCCCCACACACTGGTGGCTCCACGTGAAAGCCATGTCTTTCCAAAGGCGGAATCAGTAAATCACTGCGGTTCCCTCCCCCACCGGCCCGCCCCTGTCCCTGGCTCATTACAAACCAATCTGCAGCGCGGACGCACACCAGCTGTATCATATCCTGCAACTCCCCCTCTCATCCCCCCCCACCCCCCCCCCCCCCCAAACCCCCCCCCCCCCCCCCCCCCCCCCCCCCCACCCTCGCCCCACTCACAAACCGTTTCTCTCTTCCGGTCAGGCCGAGTCACCGCCCCTTGTATTGAGCCCAAGTCTTTTGTCGGGGAGGGGGAGATAGCACATCAGGGGCGGGATGGCCGCGCTCAGTGGAGGTCCGAGTTGGTGGGTACATGGACAGAGTTCTCACTGACCACTTGGAGGTGGGTGACAGCGAAAGGGATTGGGTATCCAAACCCAAACACTCTTTTATCCCGACCCACGCATCTCTGCCCTCCCTCCTCTTCCCTCCTTCCCCGCTGAGCGTCCTCCCCCCCCCCTATTCCCTTCCTCCCTCCCTCCTTCTTCCGTTCCCCTCCGACCCCCCCCCCCCCCCCCCCCCCCCCCCCCCCCCCCCCCCCCCCCCCCCCCCCCCCCCCCCCCCCCCCCCCCCCCGTGGTTTGAAGGGACACCAAATCTGAAGATGAGTTGGCCGACCAAAAAACATTCACTCCAAGCGAACGAAAAGCAGAAGTCTCTTCCGTCCCCCCCCCCCCCCCCCCCCCCCCCCCCCCCCCCCCCCCCCCCCCCCCGTGCGCAGTCTGTCAATAAATTGATTTTCTTGCCCCTAATTTTCAACTGCAAGGGTTCCGCTCTGTAACCACTTTCAACTGCGTTTTAGGGTAGATTTCCCCTGAATGTGACGTCACACCATTGTTTGCGTTCTCGTCAACATGACGTCACAACGCAACGCAACGTCCTACGACGTAAAACGGCAGTTGCAGCAGGTGTATGCTGCGATCTCTGTGCATCATCAACCGCAAAGAAATGAACACAACAGCCAATATTGATGTTGAAATCTGCGAGGAAGGTAAGCTGTGGAATTGGAACTTACATTTTTTTTTTTTTTTTTTTATTGAACAGATGTGTACATAAACAAATTATTGAACTAAAACAACAACAAGCAAATGCTTGTAATGTGCTCAGTGACGGAAAATGTAACAATAGAAAACAAATCGGAGGAATGCATAATCAGCATTGATACGTAAAAGAGAAAGAAAAATGTTGAGAATCATATGAAAAAATGTGTAAAACAAACAAACAAACACAAACAAACTTGATTTAAATTAAAGACAGGAAAGAAGATAGAACAGATCAGAAGAATCTAATAGCGATGCAACTAGGCAATCTACACAACAAATAAGATTCCCCATGCACCGAACATACACAAATTTGAAAAGAGAGAGAGAAAGAAAGACAGAAGACAGAGAGACCCAGAGAGAGAGAGAGAGAGAGATGCGTCCTGTCTTGCATTCAACCAGAGTTACCCCCGCCTTTTTCATGGGACAGATGCCGCTAATGGGCACCTCCGAAGCACTTTTGCCCCATCAGTGAACACAACAGTTCAACCACAGACAGAAAATGCCAAAGTATGGATGTGAATCGATGCGCCTGCAATGCAGACTTCTAATCGATTGTTATCCCGGCGGGCGCTTCAGATCAAATAGTTGTCTCTATAGATCGATCTGTCGGATCATAAACTCATTAAAGTACCTCTGCGGTACAAAGACCTGCCTTTTGTTTTCCTGGAACAGGTCTATCTGACGAAGCACCAATCCTGACTGTGGTGTATCAATATTTATAAACAGAACAGAGGTAACAACAAACAAACAAAAATACGAGGTGAAACAGTTTAGTTTCTAACTCATCTTCTTTCCCTTTAAAGTCTCTCAGTCTTGGATACAACTTTGATAAATACTGTCTTGAAGGTTGACAAGAAATCTGTTCGAATAATCGTCATCCACTATTTTCCACCAGGCACCAACACTACCATCAGACTGGTTATACCGAATCCATGGCATTCTCATTTTCTTTCAGAAAAGTTATTTTTGTTTTTCTATATCACAAAACTGAGTATCGTAAAGATATACCAGGCACAGTCAATGATCCAGAGAAACTTGCGCGGAAAGTTGGCGACTTCAAACAGATGACCGCACTCTTTGTGTGCGAAGATCACTTTATTTCACGCTGTTTTATTGGCAGTGTAGCAACAGCGTGACTACGTCTGATGCTGTTTGTAGCACTTCATCTCGTGTTTGAAGTCGGGTCCCAGAGTTGTTGGGAACAGAGCCGAACTCCATTTTGATTGTTGGCAGTGTCTAGCGAGCGTGTGAGGGGAGCGTGCGATCCTGATGTTATCGGCGGAGGGCCCCCCCCCCCCCCCCCCCCCCCCCCCCCCCCCCCCCCCCCCCCATGGGCCTGTCTGAACCATGACAGTGACGTCACATCATCTCTCAAACATGCTGGGCTCCTCTCACAGTCCCCCTGCCTTTTTGACACTTTCATTGTGAGCTCATCGAATCAGTTTCTTTTTTTTTTTTTTTTTTCCTTTTTTTTTTTTTTTTTTTTTTTTTTTGCTGACATTTTGACACCAAATGCTGACCCCCCCCACCCCCACCCCCTCTCCCCCCTGTCCCCCCAACTACTTTCCCCCACCTTGACAAAAATGCGACTCTCTGCACAAAAAAAGTGCCCCAATTCTGATTTGTCTATTATGGCAGTAAGTCAGCATGCCAAAAATGTAAGACAAAAATATAAGATCAAACCCTAGATGTGTTTGCTGAACAAGAACACAAAGGCATGGCTAGGACAGGCAGAACGCAGTTTCACACACTGTGTCTGACGACGACCAATTAGCCTTTTCATGTGGTGTCCACTTTAATCGGTGTGTGTGTGTGTGTGTGTGTGTGTGTGTGTGTGTGTGTGTGTACGTGTGTGTGTGTGTGTGTGTGTGTGTGTGTGTGTGTGTGTGTGTGTGTGTGTGTGTGTTATCCTCCTCTTTGTGTCTCATTCTGCACTGCCAGTTCAGCCCACATCTCTGGATGAAAACAAATGGTCACAGCAGCCAGAGCATGGAATGGTGGTTTGCGGCACTGGCCTCTTGAAGGGCACGCCGGGGAGATCAGGCCTTATGATCCGGATCCGCATCAACACCAGATGCCGTGGTGCTGTGGTTTGGGTCACGGATGTGGCGGGAGGCCATGGGTCCGATTACCCATCAGAGCCATCAGAGCCATTTATTTATTTTATTTATTTATTTATTTATTTTTATTTATTTTTTGCCTATGACTTCCCGGGGTTCAGTTTGCTGTGGGCTCAACTGGGAAGACTTGCACCACACTGTGGAGTTTTATTCACTCCACGGATATGTCCTCTGACAGTGTTGCTCAAATTGCCAGACTAACACTACAGGTGTCTGTATCTCTCGAGCCTGGTTGATTCCCCGAGACATATCATGAAAGTAAGCCAAAAATGCAGCCTAGTCCTGCAGACAGGTATGGACCCCATGCCATCATCATCGATCGTCCTCATCATCCTCATCGATCAACATAGAGATGTTTCCATGTCAGTGACTCCTCATGCCATCCTCCTCCTCCTCATCCTCATCGAGTCAACATGGAGATGTTTCCATGTCAGTGACACTCATGCCATCCTCCTCATCATCCTCATCGGTCAACATGGAGATGTTTCCATGTCAGTGACACCTCATGCCATCCTCCTCCTCATCCTCATCGATCAACATGGAGACGTTTCCATGTCAGTGACACCTCATGCCCCTCCTCCTCATCCTCCTCATCGGTCAACATGGAGATGTTTCCATGTCAGTGACACCTCATGCCATCCTCATCCTCATCCTCATCGGTCAACATGGAGATGTTTCCATGTCACACCTCATGCCCCCACTCTCATGGTGCGCTCAGTCTTGATTTTCCTCTCCCAGTCCACGCCCTTAGTGACTTCATGTCCAGGAGAAGATAATCCAAACAGACTGCGATTCTAACGTGTCTGGTCTCTGGTCTCAATGTTGCTGACAGGTTTGTGATTGAAATCTTTGGGGACTTGACACTTGCTACCTGTGCAGACACTCTAAGCAACAACATCCACGGGGCCACCTTTCCACTATCACCATGGTCATTATCATCATCATCGTCATCATCATCATCATCATCATCATGAGCAGCAGCAGCAGCAGCAGCAGCAGCAGCAGCAGCAGCAGTATCATCACCATTATCATCATCATCATCATCATCATCATCATCATCATCATCATCAAACATCATCATCATCATCATCATCATCATCAAACATTATCATCACCATCATCATCATCATCATCATCCCTAGCGAACATGGTGTAATATCAACTTTACCGATTTCGCCTAAGATGTCGCTGATTCGTACCTTTGTTACACACACACACACACACACACACACACACACACACACACGCATGCACGCACGCACGCACGCACACACACGCACGCACGCACGCATGCGCACGCACACATGCATACACACACACACACACACACACACACACACACACACACACACACACACACAGAGGTTCCCAACCGGAAAGGTTGACCACATATTTCCCAAGCCTGACCAAGTCTCGATGTTCCTTTAGTTTCCCGATCCACGTAGGTGTCGTAAATGATTTATGAAGTCTGAATTTCATTGTGATGTGGACAGACTCAGGTGAACCGTGCACTGAAAAGTCATGTTCGTGCTTTTTGACACCGAAAGTTCGTGTATGTATTTTTCTACGTGTTATCCGTGCATTTTGTGATTTAAACTCGTGCTTTTGGGTTGGGTTTGTAAGATATTTGCGCTTTTGGAAATCGGCGCTGGAGACTGATGAGAGCTGAGAGGGGGTATGATGCTGATGGACAAAAAGGTAACTGAAGCTTTGGTCAGCACCACTCTAGCCTTGGTTCAGCGATGTCATTT
>JADBJO010003627.1:22500-25000 GCA_016801955.1 Conus betulinus | reverse complement strand
AGCTGTGTCTGTCTGAAGCATTCTCCAGCTGTGTCTGTCTAATTAGAAGCATTCTCCACGGCCGAATTCACGGCGCATTTATCGGAGGTGCGTTACCGATGCGACAGACGACTAACTTGACAACAAGCAAAAAGAAATCGATGTACATACAGCGAGCAGCCGGGAAGTTGAATGACGCAGTCACCAAATGACCTCAAACTGAAATAGAGCGGGACGGACTCTCAACAAGTGACTGGCTACGAAGAGTCCAGAGTGTCAAATGAACTTAAAACGAAGCGTGCAAAATGCTTCGCTTCTCGGCGTAGAACGAGGTTTTGAACGTTACCCGCTCAGTGTCATGGCAGTGTTCGAGGGTCAAACCTCGACCGGCTAGCGAACTGAGAGAGGAAAAGAGCTGGCGACTTACTATAGGGCGTCCTGTCTTTGATTGAGTGATGCGTAGTAATAGTTGGCAGCTTAGCTGGTTGGTGAGTTAGCTGACTGGGTGAGCACTGTTGGTGTGATATTTTCTGTCAGTTGATTACTTACTGGCTGGGCACTGTTGGTGGTGTGATATTGTCTGTCAGTTGATACTGGCTGGGCACTGTTGGTGTGACATTGTCTGTCAGTTGATTACTGGCTGGGCACTGTTGGTGGTGTGATATTGTCTGTCAGTTGATTACTGGCTGGGCACTGTTGGTGTGTGTGATTGTCTGTCAGTTGATTACTGGCTGGGCACTGTTGGTGTGTGATATTGTCTGTCAGTTGATTACTGGCTGGGCACTGTTGGTGTGATATTGTCTGTCAGTTGATTACTGGCTGGGCACTGTTGGTGTGATATTGTCTGTAAATTGATTACTGGCTGGGCACTGTTGGTGTGATATTGTCTGTCAGTTGATTACTGGCTGGGCACTGTTGGTGTGTGATATTGTCTGTCAGTTGATTACTGGCTGGGCACTGTTGGTGTGATATTGTCTGTCACTTGATTACTGGCTGGGCACTGTTGGTGGTGTGATATTGTCTGTCAGTTGATTACTGGCTGGGCACTGTTGGTGTGATATTGTCTGTCAGTTGATTACTGGCTGGGCACTGTTGGTGTGATATTGTCTGTAAATTGATTACTGGCTGGGCACTGTTGGTGTGATATTGTCTGTCAGTTGATTACTGGCTGGGCACTGTTGGTGTGATATTGTCTGTCAGTTGATTACTGGCTGGGCACTGTTGGTGTGATATTATCTGTCACTTGATTACTGGCTGGGCACTGTTGGGTGTGATATTGTCTGTAAATTGATTACTGGGTGGGCACTGTTGGTGTGACATTGTCTGTCAGTTGATTACTGGCTGGGCACTGTTGGTGGTGTGATATTGTCTGTCAGTTGATTACTGGCTGGGCTGGGCACTGTAGGTGGTGTGATATTGTTTGTCAGTTGATTACTGGCTGGGCACTGTTGGTGTGACATTGTCTGTCAGTTGATTACTGGCTGGGCACTGTTGGTGTGATATTGTCTGTCAGTTGATTACTGGCTGGGCACTGTTGGTGTGATATTGTCTGTCAGTTGATTACTGGCTGGGCACTGTTGGTGTTGTAATATTTTCTGTCAGTTGATTACTGGCTGGGCACTGTTGGTGGTGTGATATTGTCTGTCAGTTGATTACTGGCTGGGCACTGTTGGTGTGATATTGTCTGTAAATTGATTACTGGGTGGGCACTGTTGGTGTGACATTGTCTGTCAGTTGATTACTGGCTGGGCACTGTTGGTGGTGTGATATTGTCTGTCAGTTGATTACTGGCTGGGCTGGGCACTGTAGGTGGTGTGATATTGTTTGTCAGTTGATTACTGGCTGGGCACTGTTGGTGTGACATTGTCTGTCAGTTGATTACTGGCTGGGCACTGTTGGTGTGATATTGTCTGTCAGTTGATTACTGGCTGGGCACTGTTGGTGTGATATATTGTCTGTCACTTGATTACTGGCTGGGCACTGTTGGTGTTGTAATATTTTCTGTCAGTTGATTACTGGCTGGGCACTGTTGGTGGTGTGTGATATTGTCTGTCAGTTGATTACTGGCTGGGCACTGTTGGTGGTGTGACATTGTCTGTCAATTGATTACTGGATGGGTTCGCTGGCCAACGAAAACAATTCGCCCCTACAGCTGTCACGCCAGCATGTTTCAAAGACTAGTTCCTGTCTGGACCGAATGAACTCAAGTGAGGCTGGAACAGACAGCACACCACCTCAGCTATGAAGTGATGTCAACATGCAGCGCCACTTCAGAACGACAGGGGGCGGGGGGGGGGGGGGGGGGGGGGGGGGGGGGGGGGGGGGGGGGGGGGGATGAGGGGGAAGGCCTTCGCCTAGAGGCTGGACACCACGCTGTGTGCACCACATGCACCGTGACCAAGTCGCCATCCTCAGGCCCAGAGCAGGACATGGTCAGCTCTTGTTCCAGCCGTACACAATCCACATCTTCTGCACGGATGAACGCCCGTGTGGTATCGGCCAGCAGGGCGACCTGTTGTTT
>JADBJO010003627.1:7500-20000 GCA_016801955.1 Conus betulinus | reverse complement strand
TATCGGGTACTAATCAAAAGGAAGTTTACAAAATCCGACAGATCAAACATGTCGACACATACGTCAATGCGTATAGATAAAGGAACAGTTTTGTTGTTGTTGTTGTTGTTTTTTTAAAAAAAATGCTGTTTAAGCAGCCTAGTTTCCCTGAGTCACGGTGTCTCCCTGTAAATCCAATTCGTCTTCAATTCAAACAGCAGACCTGTTGTCTACAACTACAGAAGCTCAGACAAAGAAATCTTGTCGAATCATGGACCGCCATGTTTCTTTCTCCAGGTAGGCCTGCCATAAATAGTAACATCCTCTGATTGCAGAATGAACCAATCGGGATTCAGTTTACAACATTCGACGGAAGTGACAGCTGTGAGACTCCAAACGCAAAACGCGGCGAAGCGTGAATGAAACCGAGGCGTCTTGATAGTCCGCTGAAGATCCCCTTCAATCTTTTCCGTTCACCCATGGGGGCAACTTGATGACCACATCCGTGTCGCGGTTTCTGTGTTGAGCACGTGCTGAGACCCCTCCGGCCCGTCCTCCACCAGCGTTGGGTGGGGGGGGGGGGGGGGGGGTGATGTGGGTGTGTGTGTCTTCCTGCTTTTGTCGCGTGCGGGGGTTGACTGAGGCGTTAACTCGTTTTTTCGCGTGAGAATGCGAGACTTGGAAGCTCCAGTGGTGACTGTTACCAGGGCGTGGAAACTCTAGATGGCGTCAGCACCACCAAAACAAGATGGTTTTATCGGTTTTCAAATCTCACTGTAGAAAAAAAAAAAAAGAAGCAAAAAACGCGAGCTGAGAGGTTGGGGTGAATTTGCTTCTTGTTGATTGGAGCCATGGAAATTTAAGAATGTTGTTGTTGTCGTAACAAAGCAGCCTACAAAAATGAGGGTGAAGGGTCTTTACTTGTCACGTGCACAGAGCTTCGTCGACACCACTTTAAACCATGGCTGGCCGTAACTAGCACACGCGCGCGCGTGTGTGTGTCGGATATCTCACCATGAGGTCATGTTGACCAGATCACCGTGACATGATGTGGACCAGATCACCGTGATGTTGACCAGATCACTGTGATGTTGATCAGATCACCGTGATGTTGACCAGGTCACCAAGACGTGATGATGACCAGGTCACCAAGACGTGATGATGATCAGGTCACCAAGACGTGAAGATGACCAGGTCACCAAGACGTGAAGATGACCAGGTCACCAAGGCGTGAAGATGACCAGGTCACCAAGACGAGAAGATGACCAGGTCACCAAGACGTGACGATGACCAGATCATCGTGATGTTGACCAGATCACCATGACGTGATGTTGGCCGGATCTGCACGTCGGATCGCAACCAAAATGTTCTTGCATCGTTCTTTGACTACATTCGTATTTTCATCAGGTTTCACTAAAATCGGTTTGAAAGTTTTTGGGTGATCTTTCAGAAAAACAAACAAACAAACGAACAGATGTGGATGAGAACGTAAACTCTTCTGAGTGGAGGTAAACGTTAACAGCAAAATACGTTCACATAAAAAAGGTCTACAAAATGTTTCTTTCACTGATGATTGTCTAATTTACTTCTGATCGTCTCTTACTTGCGACTGTTACTTTGGCTTATGATTGTCTCTTTTACTTCAGATTTTGTTTTGTTTGTGTGTTTGTTTTCTGACGATCGTTTTTTTTTCATTTACGATTATCTTTTATATTTACGATTGTTTCACTTGCTGACGATTGCGATTTTCACTTTTTCACCGTCTTTTGTTTACTTACGATAGTTTGTTTTGCTGAGAACTGTTTTGCTGATCTTTGTCTTTTGCTGACTCTCGTTTGATTTACTTGTCGCCTCTGCCTCCGACCGTTTCATTTGCTTACGAGTATTTCTCATTGTTTTGATTTTTTTTAATTGATTTTTTTTTCTTTGTTGACAACTGTCTGTTTTAACGATTATCATCTTTTCTACCTTTCCAAGTTTGTTTTTTTGACTGACGACTGTCTGTTTTACTGATGATTGTTTAACTTACGAAGGTTTATGTCTTTTTTTTTTCATTGACAATTGTGCATTTTACTTACGCTTGTGTCTTTAATTACGATTGTCTCCTTAACCACGATTCTCTGTCTAATTTTGTTCCAAGAAAGAAAAAAAGCGCATACACTTTGTATGTTGTCCCTGTCATTTCTTTCTTTTTATTAACTATGTCTTGAATTAAGAACAGCAGCAACAAGCCAAGTCAAGTCGAATCAAGAACACTTTATTATCTCCAAAGAGAAATTAAGAGTGATCATAAAAAAAATGACTATGGATCTTTATTTAACAAATCACAAAACACAAACCACACCACCCATCCAACCCCACCCATCCACCAACACACAGAGAATAATATAGACACACACACAAATATATACAAACAAGCTTGCTAAACCGGATCTTATTGAAAGCTCAGTTTTGATTCAGGAGTCTGATGGAACTGGAAAGAAAACTGATTTTAGTTCTATTTGTTTTGAATTTTGGAATTTGGAATCTTCGTCCAGATAGTAGAACATTGTAGTTTTTTTTTTTTTAAGAACATGAGAAATGTCGGCAGCAATGTTCACAGCTTTTGTGTGACTCGACATTCATACAATTTATCTAACCGTTCTTGTTTCTTGCCAATAATCTTTCCACATGTTTTCACTACACTGTTTAAATTGTTTTTCACGCTAAGATTTCCGAACCAGCATATAAAGCCAAAAGACAGCACTGATTCTGCTAAAACAATGATAAAACATGTTTCAGATATCCTTTTCAACGACAAGAAAGCGAAGTTTCTGAAGACAGTATATTCCAGATTGACATTTTTTTGTAGATAAAATGAGTATTTGCATTAAAATTCAGCTTATCATCTGAAATAGTACTCAGATACTTATATTCACTTGCACGTTCCACTTTGGTGTTTTCGATATACAAGTGAGGGACAGGAACTGGGTTTCTTGGAAAATCAATCACAATCTCCTTCGTCTCACTAACATTCAAATCTAGACAGTTGTCTTTGCCCCGTGAACAAAAAATGTTCCAGATCTTGAAAATAAATGGTATCTGAATTTGACAGGCCTTCTAAAGCAGAATCTTCTGAGTACTTCATGACAGGAGTGACAGAAGAACCAGTACAATCATTTGTATAAAGAGTCAAGAGTACGGGAGAGAGAACGGTGCCTTGAGGTGCACCGTTAGATGTGGTTCTTGCTAATGAATGTTTTCCTCAAAAGCATACGCACTGGAACCAGTTGACTAAAAAGTTCACAATCCATGAAATCAGTTTTGGGTGACCTGTAAAGTTTGGAGTTTCTCTGAATTAATATGAGGTTGAATAGTATTAAAAGGATGCAAACAAAAGAATCTTTGTTTTCAATATGTGTATATGCATGGTTTAAAAGAGTGATTTTTGCATCGACTGTACTTCTCTTCTGTATGCATGCAAATTGCTATGGATCACAAGGCTGTTTGACTTGAGGAAGAAGGCATTCAAAAGATATCATTACAAGAGATATATCAATGCAACAGGTGTATAGTCATACAAAATGCTAGGATTTCTTGTTTCTGGTAGAGGGCAATTTGTTGATTTTTTTTTTCCAGACAGAGGGCACAACTCCATAATTCAAAGACCATGAGAATAACCTACAGAAAACATGTGACAATTGTTCTGAACATCATATTTTAAGATTTCCACAAATATTGTCTGAGCCTGCAGCATTACTTGTCTTTATCTTTTTTTCATAAACCTCGAACAGCAATATCATCAATATGTAAAGATTCATCGTCGTTATCACAACTGTTTGAAATAAATTCGACAACAGCTTCCAAATTTTCACACCACCAACATTTTCATTTCAAAACGGCAATAAAAATAAATCAGTTTATCAGCAGCAAATCATAACATTTCTCTTCTGCTAGATTACATTCACTTCGTGGTTTATTCTGTCCAGTGAGAGTTTTTAGGCCATCCCATGCATTCCGCATGTATTCTGACTCAAACTGCTTTTCTACTGTTTCTCTGTCCGCCATCTTTGCGTCCTTTATTTCGTGTCTTAGTTCTCTTTGAACTGTTTTCTTTGCACAATTATCCTTGGATTGAAATGCGATTTTCCTTTCATTAAGTGTTTTCTTTAAAGATAGAAAACCCCAGGCTTATTATTCAGAAAAAAAAAATCAACAGTTTTCTTTGGTATCAACATGTTTACACGAAAGGTGACATAATCAGAGATAACATCAGCAGCTTCATCCACATCAACACAAGTATGAAAAAACAAAAACAAAAAAAAAACAAAAAACGTCACTGTCTGTGCACTCATAGCAAGCTCGCAGTTGTTCTATGCTATCATGGACCAAATGTTTACAGTTTTGTGCACAAGAGGTTGGGTTTGAATAACAACAGGTCGGTAAGAGGGGATCAAGTGTGCGGTGTTGTGATAAGATTTACCGATTTCAGGAAGGGCCACAGACTTATAAACATTTGGGATATTACCATAAAACGAATCAAACTTCTTGTTGAGACGTGTTGGATATGTGACATACTGTTGAAAAGGGGGTAAAACAGACCGGAGATCACAGTGATTAAAATCATCAAGAACAAAATTTGGAGCATCAGGGGATAACAACTGCAACTCTCGCACAACGCCAGAGATAGCATTTGCGGCAGGTGCAGGGTTGGATGAAGGGGGAGTGCAGATGATGATGATGATGATGATGATGATGATGACCAGGTATCTGACCAGGAGTTACATGTTAGTGAGTTTCCTCCCTATTGGAGAGTGTCTCCTCCTTGGAGACTATAAGCTTGCTGAAGACTCATTTGAGAAGTATTTAGTATTCCCCACTTACCCTCTCAAGCACATACTGTTAGTTAGGCAAAATCAACTGCCACTGCAGATATGAACGCTTATCTCCCCTTATTTCTTCACTCTAAGACATAAGAGCAAGTTTTGTTTTATCATCGAATATTTCTTGCAGTCTTTGCAACACCAGGCTGCTGTGTAAGTTGCCGGAATGGTGCTCGGTTACTTATCCTTGGAATGTATTGGTCTATATATATATATATATATATATATATATATATATATATATATATATATATATATGTATGTATGTATGTATGTATGTATATATATATATACATATATAGTATATATATTTATATATATATATATATATGTATATATGTGTGTGTGTGTGTGTGTGTGTGTGTGTGTGTGTGTGTAATGTGCATGCCTGAGTATGTATGCTTATGCATATTTGCGCCCTCGTATAGATTAGTTCAAATCTTTGCCAAGTCATTACAGGATGACGTAAGAATTGTAAGCCTGCACTTGTTTTCCCCCAATTACGAAACTGTTCGGAATTATATGTTTGGTCAATCAGTGGGAGATTGCATCTCTTAGCAGATCGAAGTAAAGGTTGGTTTGCACAATTCTTAGCCGCTGAAAATGCTTGGGTTATTACTGAACAGCAGAGCTGACCACTCAGACTGTTCCGTATCTTTTGATCTCCCTTGCATCCTTGAATGGATCCTCAAGCATAGGCTCAAAGATTGTCCCCCTACACTTTATACTAGTTTGCATATTTATTTTTGTTTTTTCAGCAACGTTTTTCCTCTCCACACTTTCGTTTGGATTCATTTATTACCCTTCGCTGGTTGCTGTTGGATTTTTTTTAACCTTGGTGGTGAGAACTCCACAGAGTTATGGGCTGTGGTGTGTCTCTATTTGACGCCAAGAGCACAGACACAATCAGCCGTGTCACTCTGATGAATTCGATCTAGCGGACGGAAAGCATAGGTGCAGGCAATACCAATAGATCTGTCATTCAGAAGAATTATTGTATGGCTTTTCTCATGCAGCTAGTAAAACGTTTTCAAATTCAAACTACTTTTTCTTTGTTTTATGTTCCTATTTTCTTCACCTCCAACCCCCCATTCACCCTTTCTTTCATTAAGTCATTACTATAAAGACGGAAGAATTGTTAGCCTGCACTTGTTTTCCCGATTACGTGATTGTTCGGCATTAATTTCATTTGTTGTGTGTGTGTGCTTATGTTTTTGTATGTGTATCTGTGCTTGTCTCTCTGTAGGTGTGTGTGGGTAAATTGCGCGCGCGAACGTATGTGTTTATGTATACCTGCGGGGGTTGTGTATGTGTGCGTGTCTGTCTGTGCGTGCGTGCTTCAGTACTCGTGTGTGTGTGTGTGTCCATGTATATTTGCATATGTGTTTGTGCGTGAGTGTGTGCGCGCGAGCAAATGTGTGTTTGTGTATGTTTCTCTATCCGTGTGTGTGTGTATACTTGCATGCAAGCGTCTGTATATGCACGCGTGGGTGGAGTTTTTGGGTGTGCAAAAAGTGAGCCTTTGCGCGCACGTGTGTGTACTGCCTCTTTTCTCTATGTTTTTCCCCTCTTCCTTTGTAGTGTGTGTGTGTGTGTGAGAGGGAGGGCGTGCATGGTTCTGTTTTGTGTGTGTGTGAGCAAGCGTGCACGGTTCTGTTTTGTGTGTGTAAGCGCGCGCACGCCTGTGTTTGTGTGTGTGTGTGAAAAATCAAGTCAAAATTATCTGTTTTGAGGGTTGAAGAATAAGCTTTAATAGAGAGAGAGAGAGAGAGAGAGAGAGAGAGAGAGAGAGAGAGAGAGAACTAATAAATTCCAAGGATAAGTACCAGCACCGTTCCAGCAACTTACAGAACAGATAGGCGTTGCAGTGACTACAAGAAATATTCAATTATAAACAAAGCTTGCTCTTACGTCTTAGATTGAAGAAATAGGGGGAAGATATGCATTCATATCTGCAGTAGTAGAACGTCCTATCGGCCTGTGGCCCTTAAGGACAAGGTTCCTGCAGACATATGTCTACATATTTGTGGCAACTGCTGTCATCTGGCAGTGGTAGGTAGGTAGGTTCAATGGGGGGGTCGTCGTATTCGTCTCCCAGAGCTCGTGTTGGCTCAATTCTGGTCATTATCCTCTTGAATGCTGGTTCAAGTTTGGTGAAATTGGTCTTGAACGTTGGTTCACTTTTAAGTTGTTGATCGACCGACGATGGGCGTCGGGTGTGTGTTGCCTGCTGTCCCCCAAACATCATCAGGCTGTCTTCAGGGCCACCGGGCGGCCTTCTTCATGCTCGGGTGGCGATGGTCCTGTGCCGCGTGAGGCCGCCTCAAGGAGGAAGCAGGACGAAAGTCGCTGGAGCGCGCTGCACGAGCCCCTAAAATTCGGCGGGCGCTCGCTGACTGCGGCCGAGAGGGCAATTTTTCAGCCCAACCCCTAAGGAGTGCCCCCGTGTCTGCCACCCCTCAAAACAGCACGGTATCCTCCAGGCCACGGTAGTCGCAGTCAGGCAGCGCTCCTTCGCCAATCGCCCCACATCTCCAAGAGCCGTCCCCCGGCGACACAGGCTAGACCCGCCGTCACCCACATGGCTGGAAGGTTGTCTGCGCCGCCCGACACTGATCTCTCACATCAGTGTCCCTCAAAGGAGAGCTGCCACCTCTCCCCTGGCGTCCACTGCTATGCCGGTTATAAGAAAACTCGGTTATAAGAAAAAAATAAGAAATCAAATGGTTTTTCCCCCGCTGAGAGGATTCTTTAAGATTACTTAAAATATCTCGGATGTAAGAAACTCGGTTGTAAGAAAACTCGCTTGTAAGAAACAGGTTTAGCTGACCCTGGCGAAACTTTTCCTCGGATGTAAGAAAGTCTTGGCTGTCGAAAGTTTTTCTCGGTGGTGGGCCTACACATACCTATATAAAAAAAAACCCCAACAATTCTACGATGCAGGTCACAGGAATTGGCGGGACAGGATGTGGGCCCTTTGATGTCGCCTAAGAGATGGGATATCCGGATGTAAGCTAGACAAAACGCAGGCGCTTGATTACGAGAGGTGTTTTAACTTCCCCCCCCCCCCCCCCCCCCCCCCACACACCCCACCCCTGTTTCTCTCTTCACGCCAGTGCATGTTCAATGCAAGGCAAGGCTTTGTACAATGTAAGGTGAAGATGGCTGACAAACACAAAAAAAAAGCAATTTCGCTGAAACGAAAAAATCGAAATTTTGGATGCTGTGGAGAGAAACCCGTAAAAGAAAAAAAGACGTTGATTGCTGAAGAATTTCAGATTCCTCTTATTACTCTGTACAACATTGTAAAAACAAAGGGACAAATACAAAAATCAATTCTTGGGCAGTACAACTGACCCGCAGCTACAGCAAAAGAATAGGAAGGCGAAACATGAGGACATTGACAATCAACTTCTGCAATGGTTTGTCCAAGCGAGGTATGTTATGTTACTATCTCCACCACACCCCCCCCCATCTCTCTCTCTCTCTCTCTCTCTCTCTCTCTCTCTCTCTCTCACTCACACACACACACACACACACACACACACACACACTCTCTCTCTCTTCCCTCTTTCTTCCTCCTCTTTCTATCACCTCCTCCCCCCCCCCCCTCCCCCCTCTCTCTCTCTCTCTCTCTCACACACACACACACACACTTTCTCCCCCTCCCCCCCCCCCCCCCCTCTCCCATCACTCCCTCCCTCTCTCTCTTTCTTGTCTTTGTTTCTCGTGCATGTGCACGTATGTGAGAAGCTGATCAAGGAATCACGTGCTATGTTCGTATTCATTCGTTCATTACATTTGACGAGCATCAATATGTAATAGCCTACAACTTGTGAGTACTGTTAACTCCAATTCAGAATATCGCTGAGCGCTGTTAAATACTGTTCGTAAATACTTGTGTGTGTGTGCGCGTGTGTGTGTGTGTGTGTGTGTGTGCACACACACACACACTCACTCTCTCTCTCTCTCTCTCTCTCTCTCTTCTCTCTCTCTCTTTCATGTTCTGTTCCAGTAACAAATTATAAAACAGTTCCTACCTGCTGCATTTCAAGACGATTCTCAACACAAGGCTTGAAATAAATCTTTTGTAGTGTGTGATATAGTATTGTCTCTGATGCAATCCCCAGATACAACATATGGTACATATTTATGCATTCTTGTTAAAATTAAGAATATATACATGTACGTGCATATTTGTAAGCAAGCGCGCACGCGCGCGCGCACACACACACACACACACACACCATCATGGATGTCCGTCGCAAAGCGACGATGACGTCAGTGGCGCCTTTGGTGTGTTATGGTGTATGTTTAAAAACACCTTTTGGACTGAGGACTCGTCCGAGAATATGTGATTCATTTATTTATAGGTACATTTGTTAATATTGGGAAATTTCCTTACGATTTTGTTGACTTTAAACTATTCACCGTTGCGTTCTAAAAACCTCTCTTTTTCTCCTCTCTCTCTCACCACACATACACACACACGAAAAATGTTGATCCCTCTTTCTCTATGTCATGACGGCCAATGGCTTCAAGAATAAATCTATGCTCTCCTTTGTCGCAGTTTTACTCGTCTATCGTGTTTAAGCGTTCAATTACTGAAACGTGCGGAGAAAAAGAGAACCAAAGCAAAAACAAACAGAAACTCGGATATAGAAGAAACACTCTAAAATTTTTTTTTTTAGAACTCTCGGTTATAAGAAACCTCGGTTGTAAAAAAAACTCAGTTATAAGGAACAACAAAAAATTCCCCTCAACTTTCTTATAACCGGATTATACTGTGTATGTATATATATATATATTGAATTATAAACAAAGCTTGCTCTTATGACTCGTCTCAGTTTCTAGAAATAGGGGGGGTTGATAAGCCTTCGTATCTGCAGTGGACCTAACTGACAGTATGTGTTTGAGTGGGTGAATGGGGAATAATAAATGCTTCTCAAAATAAACCTTCAGCAAACTTATAGTCTCCAAAGCGGTAGACCCTCTCCAACGGGTAGAAAACTCACTCAGATACCACTATTATAGTCTCCAAAGCGGTAGACCCTCTCCAACGGGTAGAAAACTCACTAATATTAATTTCTGGTTAGATACCACTATTTCGAAACTTGATTGTTTCTTCTCAGAGACCGCGGAAAGTGGTAATTCGACTCCTCTGCCTTTCCGGTTTTAAGAAGAATGCTATACCAGAAAAAGGCTAGTGTGCAATACCATAGTATGTTTGTTGAGTTTTCAAAACACTAACCAAAGGTGCCACCTAAGAAGCAAACGAAAATCATGAAAGAGCAAAACAAGCTATATTTTCTTGTGAAAAGTAGAAAATATAAAAAGATAAGCTCTTAAGACACAAGTGCTAAGGGCCAGTTCTTGGAATGAATCCGGAAGGGACTAAATTACAATAAAAATAAGAGCAAGCTTTGTTTATAATTCAATATTTCTTGCAGTCATTGCAACACCTAGCTGCTCTGTAAGTTGCTGGAATGGTGCTCGGTACTTATCCTTGGAATTTTATTGTTTTATTGTGTGTATATGTATATATATATATATATATATATATATATATATATATTGTGTGTGTGTGTGTGTGTGTGTGTGTGTGTGTGTGTGTGTGTGTGTGTGGCTTTGGTTGTAATCGTTCTCTTCAAATCGTGATCCACTAGACCCCTTGCCACTAACCAAACTTCGCCATCCCGAAAAGACTAATTAAAAACACCGAATGCCTCATCATACCGCACTATCTACGGTTCACACCTTGTATCTCCGTTTCGGGGGAAGGAAGGAAGGAAGAGAGGGGTGGGTGGGCAGGGAGAGAAAGGGAGAGGGACGGAGCGCTGGTGGTCCAGCCACAAACATAGCACTAGCAGTCCACAGTCCCATCCCAGTTCATTAAACCCCCCCGCATCTTTCTCCGTCTGGCAGCTCGTAAAGCACACGCTGGAACCTAAGTCCCCGTTCCTCACTTCTCTCGCCTGTCCCACCCAGCACCACACCATCAAATCACACACACACACGTTTCTCACCTTTCCCACGCGCTCATCTCTATTTTTCTAACCACTTGCTATCTCCTGTTCCGCCACGCTCTTCTCAACCCCCTCCTCCATCTCTTTCCTTCCCCTTCCCCGCGCGCTATCGCCATCTGCTAGGCGGTCAGGATCATTTAGGATGAAGGGTGGATTAGGGGTGGGTGTGAAGACGTATTACCACAGACTGGTATAGCGTTAATAGTGTTAAACTAAATGATGCAGTTTGAAAAGAGAGAGAGAGAGAGAGTCGGGGGAGGGGGGGGGGGGGGGGGGGGGCGGCGGGGGGGGGGGGGGATGGAAGCAGGGCTGGGACGGACAAACAGATAGATGCGACCGACTCTCTGTAAGTTTGATAACTGATCAATAACACCATGATAACTGCTCGATAGCCCGACCTGTCGCGTGGGGCGGGGTCCGATCTGCCGCAAGTGTGTGCAGTCCTGACAGTGGCCACAAGTGTGTGCAGTTCTGACAGTGACCACAAGTGTGTGCAGTTCTGCCAGTGACCACAAGTGTGTGCAGTCCTGCCAGTGACCACAAGTGTGTGCAGTTCTGCCAGTGGCCACAAGTATAACAGTCCTGCCAGTGGCCACAAGTATAACAGTCCTGCCAGTGGCCACAAGTATAACAGTCCTGCCAGTGGCCACAAGTATAACAGTCCTGACAGTGGCCACAAGTGTGTGCAGTTTTGACAGTGGCCCACAAGTGTGTGCAGTTCTGACAGTGACCACAAGTGTGTGCAGTTCTGACAGTGGCCAATTAATGGTC
This sequence comes from Conus betulinus, assembly GCA_016801955.1. NCBI lineage: Eukaryota > Metazoa > Mollusca > Gastropoda > Neogastropoda > Conidae > Conus > Conus betulinus. The sequence continues at coordinate 8,362 of JADBJO010003627.1, read as the reverse complement.
TTTGGGTCACAGGAACATGCAAAACAGCCAGCACGCGCTAGGACACTCGCAGGAGGAGATGCGCACTGCCCAGCGTTCAACTATCACCTGTGGAAAAGCTGTGATGAATACTGTGATGAACACTGTGATGAACACTGTGATGAATACTGTTGAATACTGTGATGAACACTGTGATGAATACTTTTGAATACTGTGATGAATACTGTGATGAATACGCATAAACCAGCGACGAAAAAAAAACTGTTGCTCAGAGTAATGTTAAGAAAACCTGAAGTAGTAATACTGTCCTGGAGGAAAAAGTCAGATACCAATGATTTCAGCTAATCAAGCGTGAACACATGAACGTGATGTTTTGTTTCTAATCTGCCTCATCTTCCTTACACCCCGGAGTGGCAGCCACATCAACGTTTTGTCCAGTGGTAGCCCCCAGCACCACATGCCTCAAGTTATTGAAGTTGCAATGGGGCAACGCGCCGGAGGAGACGCCGCACTACTGCTGAGTCACTTCAGTGGTATTGATCGGTGTCTACACGGACTCAACATTGAAAAAAAGACGCCACATACTAGGCTAGGCGCCCACAGATGATACATACCACACACTGGTTTTGTCTTGCGCTGGGAACGGTTCCTGAACTTCCTTCCTGCTCATATGGGAGTAGCCAGCCACTCTAGGGCATGCTTCCGCTGTGAATGAGGATGGTGTTCAACTTTCGTTCCTGATGGACCCAGTGTCTCACACACACACACACACACACACACACACACACACACACACACACACACACACACACACACACAGACAGACAGACAGACAGACAAACACACACACACAGACAGACAGACAGACAGACAGACAGACACA
>JADBJO010003627.1:0-5000 GCA_016801955.1 Conus betulinus | reverse complement strand
GCGCGCGTGCGTTTGTGTGTGTGTGTGTATGTGTGTGTGTGTATGTCTGCGCGCGCGCACGAGCGTACATGCCTCTTTGTTTGTGTATGTGTGTGTGCATGCTCTCACCTATAGATGTTTGTGTGTATGTATGTGTATGTGTGTGTGAGTGTGTGCGTGAGTGCATGTTTGTGTGCGTGCGTGCGTGCGTACATGCCTTTGAGTGTGTGCGTGCGTGCGTGCGTGCGTGCGTGCGTGCGTGTGTGTGTGTGTGTGTGTGTGTGTGTGTGTGTGTGTGTGTGTGTGTGTGTGCGCGTGCGTACGTGCGTACGTGTGTGTGTGTGGTGTGTGTATATGTGTAAGAGTGTGTGTGCGTGCGTGCGTGCGTGTGTGGGTGCGTGCGTGCGTGCATACGCGCCTGCATGCGCACGAGCGCGCGCGCGTGTGCGTGCGTGTGTGTGTGTGTGTGTGTGTGTGTGTGTGTGTGTGTGTGTGTGTGTGTGTGTGTGAGTGAGTGTGTAGTGTGTGTGTGTGTGTGTGTGTGTGTGTGTGCGTGCGTGAGAGAGAGAGAGAGAGAGAGAGAGAGAGAGAGAGAGAGGTGAGAGAGAGAGAGAGAGAGAGAGAGAGAGAGAGAGAGAGAGAGCCAATGAAGGATGGTCCAGTATCACACGTTCGTGAGGAATTTTTGGTTGAAGACCCCGTCCACAGCAAGACCAAGATAATGTAGGCGAAATAATTTTTAAAATGCTCCCATTGGAAACGTATGTAATAACTTCCACATTTTCGCCGTAAATGCAGTTCTCTCTTGATAATTTGTTTGTTCGTTTGTTTTTCCTTTTTTTGTTGTGTAGTAAAGCATTAAGCTTAAATCTAGAAATCAGATATCATTGACTTTACATCATGAAAATCATGAAGAGTTCATAAAATATGGTCATATCGTGACCATTGCTCGAGTGGTGTAAGAAATAATCAGATTCCTGTAGCTTTTTTTTTTTGTTTTTGGAAAATGTTCCCAGCAAGCATCTTTTGATACACTGCATCCCCCCCCCCCCCCCCCCCCCTCCCGACCGGGAAGAGACATTGGAATGTATCAGCTGTATGCGTTGTCAACATGTTTCCGCCCCCTTCTGGCTGTTCTGTCAATTCCTTCATTGAAACGTGTTCCATAATGTGAGGACAAGCAGCGGATTGTAATGCTACCACCTCTCGAAAGCAGAAAACGGTTTTATACATGATTCATTTCGGTGATAAAACATCTGCAAAATTGCTTTACCTGGAGCCTATCATAAAACCCGATTTGGAATGAACATATAAAAGTGACATACACATTTTGGAGAGAAAAAGGTAGGTAGTGTGATGGGCGGGGTAAAGAAGGTGGGGTAAGGGGGTGGGGAAGGGGATAGAGAAAGGGCGGGGAAGGAGGTGGGGGGTGGGGGTGGGGGGTTGGGTGGGGTAAGGGGATGGGGTAAGTAAGGGGATGGGGTAAGGGGATGGGGTAAGGGGGATGGGGTAAGGGGGGGGGGGAAGGGGGTGGGGTAAGGGGATGGGGGAAGGGGAACTTTAAGGGGGGGGTAAGGGGATGGGTTCTCTCTTGGGGGTAAGGGGGGGGGGAAGGGGGTGGGGTAAGGGGATGGGGTAAGGGGATGGGGGTAAGGGGTAAGGGGATGGGGTAAGGGGATGGGGAAGGGGGATGGGGGGTAAGGGGATGGGGTAAGGGGATGGGGGGGGATGGGGTAAGGGGATGGGGTAAGGGGGTGGGGTAAGGGGGGTTGGGGGTGGGGTAAGGGGATGGGGTAAGGGGGTGGGGTAAGGGGATGGGGTAAGGGGATGGGGTAAGGGGATGGGGAAGGGGAGGGGTAAGGGGATGGGGTAAGGGGATGGGGAAGGGGGTGGGGTAAGGGGAGGGGAAGGGGGGTGGGGAAGGGATGGGGTAAGGGGATGGGGATGGGGTAAAAGGGGGTGGGGGTAGGGGGGGGGGGGGGGGGGAAGGGGGTAAGGGGACGTGGGGATAAGGGGTGGGGTAAGGGGATGGGAAGGGGAAGGGGATGGGGTAAGGGGATGGGGTGGGGGGGGATGGGGTAAGGGGATGGGGGTAAGGGGGGGGTGGGGGGGAAAAGGGGATGGGGGGTAAGGGGGTGGGGAAGGGGGTGGGGGATTGGGGGGTAGGGGAAAGGGGGGGGGAAGGGGGTGGGGTAAGGGGGTGGGGGTAAGGGGATGGGGAGGGGGTGGGGAAGGGGGGTGGGGAAGGGGGTGGGTAAGGGGGGGGGGGAAGGGGGTGGGGAAGGGGGTGGGGTAAGGGGGTGGGGGAGGGGTAAGGGGGATGGGGTAAGGGGGGGGGGGATGGGGTAAGGGGGTGGGGAAGGGGGGGGGAAGGGGTAAGGGGATGGGGAAGGGGGGTGGGGAAGGGGATGGGGGAAAGGGGGGGGGGTAAGGGGGATGGGGAAGGGGGTGGGGGGGGAAGGGGGTGGGGGGTAAGGGGATGGGGTAAGGGGATGGGGAGGGGGGGGGTAAGGGGATGGGGGGGGGTGGGGGGGGGTGGGGTAAAGGGGGTGGGGTAAGGGGGTGGGGGGAAGGGGGTGGGGTAAGGGGGGGGGGGGAAGGGGGGGGGGGGGGGATGGGGAAGGGGGTGGGGTAAGGGGGGTGGGGTAAGGGGATGGGGAAGGGGGGGAAGGGGGGGGTAAGGGGATGGGGGAAGGGGATGGGGGAAGGGGATGGGGGTAAGGGGATGGGGAAGGGGAGGGGGTAAGGGGGGGGTAAGGGGATGGGGTAAGGGGGTGGGGTGGGGGGATGGGGTAAGGGGGAGGGGGGGGGTGGGGGGAAGGGGATGGGGAAGGGGGGTGGGGAAAGGGGGGGGGGGGGAGGGGGTAAGGGGGGGGGAAGGGGATGGGGTAAGGGGGGTGGGGTAAGGGGGGGGTAAGGGGATGGGTAAGGGGATGGGGGGGGGAAGGGGGTGGTAAGGAAGGGGATGGGGGGGGGGTGGGGTAAGGGGAGGGGAAGGGGGGGGGGAAGGGGTGGGGAAGGGGGGGGGTGGGGAAGGGGATGGGGTAAGGGGGTGGGGTAAGGGGGGGGTGGGGGATGGGGAAGGGGGTGGGGGGTAGGGGATGGGGGGGGATGGGGAAGGGGGGGGGGGTAAGGGGATGGGTAAGGGGGGTGGGGGGAAGGGGGGTGGGGATGGGGATGGGGGGAAGGGGGGGGGGGTAAGGGGATGGGGGTAAGGGGATGGGGAAGGGGGTGGGGTAAGGGGGTGGGGTAAGGGGGGGTAAGGGGGTGGGGTAAGGGGGGGGGTAAGGGGGTGGGGTAAGGGGATGGGGTAAGGGGATGGGGGAAGGGGGATGGGGAAGGGGAGGGGTAAGGGGATGGGGAAGGGGATGGGGTAAGGGGGGGGTAAGGGGGTGGGGTAAGGGGATGGGGTAAGGGGGGGAAGGGGTGGGGTAGGGGATGGGGTAAGGGGGATGGGGAAAGGGGGTGGGGTAAGGGGATGGGGTAAGGGGATGGGGAAAGGGATGGGGGTAAGGGGATGGGGTAGGGGGATGGGGAAGGGGATGGGGGTAAGGGGATGGGGTAAGGGGGGGGGGGGATGGGGTAAGGGGGGTGGGGTAAGGGGGGGGTGGGGTAAGGGGGGGGGTAAGGGGATGGGGAAGGGGGTGGGGAAGGGGGGGGGGAAGGGGGGTGGGTAAGGGGGTGGGGAAGGGGGGGGGGTAAGGGGGTGGGGAAGGGGATGGGGTAAGGGGATGGGGGAAGGGGATGGGGTAAAGGGGGTGGGGTAAGGGGGGGGGGGAAGGGGATGGGGTAAGGGGATGGGGTAAGGGGATGGGGGGTGGGGTGGGGTAAGGGGGTGGGGGGTAAGGGAGGGGGTAAGGGGGTGGGGGTAAGGGGGGGGGGAAGGGGGTGGGGTAAGGGGGTGGTAAGGGGAAGGGGGGTGGGGAGGGGGGGGTAGGGGGTGGGGTAAGGGGAAGGGGGGGGTAAGGGGATGGGGAAGGGGGTGGGGGGGATGGGGTAAGGGGGGGGGAAGGGGATGGGGTAAGGGGGGGGTAAGGGGGGGGGTAAGGGGGGGGTGGGGTAAGGGGGTGGGGGTAAGGGGGTGGGGTAAGGGGATGGGGAAGGGGGTGGGGTAAGGGGGTGGGGAAGGGGATGGGGTAAGGGGATGGGGAAGGGGGTGGGGTAAGGGGATGGGTAAGGGGATGGGGAAGGGGATGGGGGTAAGGGGATGGGGGGGGGGGGTGGGGTAAGGGGATGGGTAAGGGGATGGGGAAGGGGGATGGGGTAAGGGGATGGGGTAAGGGGATGGGGTAAGGGGATGGGGGAAGGGGGGTGGGGTAAGGGGATGGGGAAGGGGGTGGGGAAGGGGGGGGTAAGGGGATGGGGTAGGGGATGGGGGAAGGGGGGTGGGGTAAGGGGATGGGGTAAGGGGTGGGGTAAGGGGGGGGGTAAGGGGATGGGGTAAGGGGATGGGGTAAGGGGAGGGGATGGGGAAAGGGGGTGGGGGAAGGGGATGGGGAAGGGGGTGGGGTAAGGGGGTGGGGGTAAGGGGGATGGGGAAGGGGGGGGGGGGGAAGGGGATGGGGAAGGGGATGGGGTAAGGGGGTGGGGTAAGGGGTGGGTAAGGGGGGGGAAGGGGATGGGGTGGGGATGGGGTAAGGGGATGGGGTAAGGGGGTGGGGTAAGGGGATGGGGAGGAGGGGATGGGGAAGGGGGGATGGGGGAAGGGGAGGGGGTAAGGGGGTGGGGTAAGGGGATGGGGAAGGGGGTGGGTAAGGGGATGGGGGGGTAAGGGGATGGGGTAAGGGGTGGGGTAAGGGGATGGGGGTAAGGGGATGGGGAAGGGGATGGGGTAAGGGGATGGGGTAGGGGATGGGGTAAGGGGAGGGGATGGGGGTAAGGGGATGGGGTAAGGGGATGGGGTAAGGGGGGGTAAGGGGGGGGGGAAGGGGATGGGGTAAGGGGATGGGGTAAGGGGATGGGGGTAAGGGGAAGGGGTAAGGGGTAAGGGGATGGGGTAAGGGGAGGGGGGTAAGGGGATG
>JADBJO010003626.1:227500-235029 GCA_016801955.1 Conus betulinus | reverse complement strand
CTCAACGGTTTCGTTTTCATCCAACACCCAATTTGCTCCGAATATGAGAAGATAAGAGGTTGCTCATTCTTCGTTTCTTTAGTGTAAATGTTGTTTGTTTTTCCCTGAAGAAGATCCATGGGGTCGAAATGCAACGAGTGGTAGCTTTCTGGGGTTTCGTGTACCCAAATGGCCGTTGCTAAGGCTCAAAATCGGTCTTCTTTTCGCTTTGTGTAACTAATTCACCAACTTTTCTACTGCAGTTATATATAAACACACACACACACACACACACACACACACACACACACACACACACACACACACACACACACAATAAATAACACATTTAGAGGGCAGAGAAAGACAAAGACATATGTAGTGTGTTTCTAGAGTTTTTTTTGTTGTTGTTGTTGTCCAGTACAACATTAATCCCAAATCACATTTTTTTAAACGATTTTTCATCAAAAATGCACGCAAAGCTCACTTTTCCGACCTAAATCAGGTTTTAATTTACACCTGGATGGGCAGGCATCCGTGAACATCTGACACGAGGAGTTCGCACCATGCGCGCTCCGCAAGCAAACTCTTTAATCGTTTGACTACGGCTTCCTTTCAATTTTTGAAAGCAATTGCGCGCACGCTTCCCTTGAAACTGCGGGCTCACCACAATTAATTATTCATTCGTTGGGCCAGTCTCGTCTCTTGTGAATCGGTGCCCTAAACCAGCTTACATCGTCAGCACTGCTTCAATCAGCTGAACAGTTTCTATCCTTCACAAATTACATGTATATCAATTTATTTATTTGTTTGTTTATTCATTTATTTATTCATTTCTTTATTTATGCATTCATTTATTGTAACTCTCCTAAGCAAGTATTATGTTGGCCTCAAAACACAGGCTAACACATTTTTAATCTAATACGAGAAAGACTTCTGAAGATTGCCAACACGCCTACACGCTCTAAATTTACAGTCCCAGGGTCAAAACTCAACGCATGTCACTGTTCTTGTTTTTACTTTCAGAAACGAAATTGTCACGTTCTTATTCTTTCAACGTTGGACTGCCTAAAACCGTACGTCAGCTGAAGGAGGGAGAGGGTGAGAGAGAGGACAGAAGGGAGAAGGGGTGATGGGAGCGGGGGAGGAGCGGGAAGGGAGGAAAGAGTAGAGGGTGGAGTGGGAATCAGAAACCGCGATCGACCACCATGATCAAAGGACTTTGTTCTCGATGTAAGCCAACCGGCACTTGATCTTTTAGATTTTCAGTATGGCATTATCATGGCTTTCAGTTCACACACACACACGCGCGCGCGCGCACACACACGCACACTTTCCATCGCAGACAAGAAAGCTGTGTGCAGCGACATGGTGCCAGGAACTGACCTCGACGCGTTTCCAGTCTTCTCTGCTCTGATCCTTTTCTTCCCGCCCTTTAGTGTCAGGGGTTATGAATTCAAATTTCACTCAGCACATTTCTTTGTGAGCCAAAAGCTCTATAACAAAAGGCAACATAATACGATAATATATTTGGCCATCATTTTGTCTCGAAGCCTGATTACTTCTCCTGTAACAATATGCTTCACCATCATTTTGTAGCGGAGCCTGATTGCTTCTCCGTTCTGGATGACCTGAATGACGTATTTATACCCCCCCCCCCCCCCCTTTTTTTTTTAATTTTCTTCCTTGTATTATGTTTTTCCCTGTGTGTAGGGGGAGTGGGGTATTGTGGGGTGTGTGTGTGTGTGTGGGGGGGGGGGGGGGGGGGGGGAGGCTATCCTGAAAACTGACATATTATAAAGTTATGAGGATGATTTAACAAAACAATCTCACTGTCTCTCTGTCTCTGTCTCTGTCTCTCTCTCTCACACACACACACACACACACACACACACTTCATGTAAGGTCAATAACCTCTTTCTTCCACAGACTTAAACTTAATGGTTTTAAAACAAAATTTACAAATGACATAAAATAAAGCTGTGGCGAAAAAAGATATCAAGTATGCGAAAGTACTAAGATGTGAACCGGTTTTTTTTTTTTTTTTTTTTTTTTTTTTTTTTTTTTTTTTTTTCTTTTTTTTTTTTTTTTTTTTTTTTAAAGACTTTACTTGCTTTAGCTGAATCTTCCCTGGATGAAATTTTAAGTAAGTCCTCAATAATATGTGACAATGGCATTGACTCGGGGTCCGATTTTTACATACCTGTAAAGAGACCGAGATGCTGCATCTTTATTGGATGCTACTTGGTATATTTTCAAGTGCTGCTGCTGCGTTCTTCTATTTTGTGTGTCTAGACCACATAACGTGAATAGACATTAAATTGAAGACCACACACACACACACACACACACACACACACACGAGCGCATACACTCGTCTTCGCACGCGCACGCGCGCACGCACAAATACACACACACACACACGCACGGGCGCGCACACACACACACACACACACACACACACACACAGAGCTTTCATTCATCAGATTACTACCTGTGACACGTCTGTCGAGTTACGTATCATTTTAGTACGTAATTTGTTTTATATTACGTCATATTGAAATATTTACGTCTCTTCCCTCACTACCTTACCTGCTGGCACTCAGGGAGGATGTCATGTGCTGACGAAGGCAAATAAAGCCGAAAATTTCATTTACAACCACGACAGCTTGTTGTCCTTGTGTCTTTTTTTTATTTTGGATATACATATATATACATATATATGTATATATATGTATGTATATATATATATATATATATATATATATATATATATATATATGTAATGCTGAACAAATAAGTAGTAGTGGGGGAAAACAAGCGCAGTTGAACAATTTTTCCATCATTATAGTAATGACTTGGCAAAGATTTTTGAAATTGAGAAGATTAAAAAAGGAAAATTGAAGACGAAATAAACGGGAAAATGTATATCATAACTATGAAAACCCTTCACTAGCTGCTTGACGAAACCATCGCTATCCCTTTCAAAAGCAGATCTATATGTATCGCCTGCCCAGAGACCTTTCGTCCGCTGGATCGGACTCATCGGGGAGACACGGCTGATTGTGTCTGTGCTCTTGGCGTCAAATAGAGACACACCACAGTGCATAATTCTGTGGTGGTCTGACCGCCAAGGGTTTGAAAAAGAATCCAACAGCACCCAAAAACAGCCAGCGAAAGGTAGTAGAATAAACCAAAACGAAAGTGTCGAGCGGAAAAAAAAAAAAAGTGCTGAAAACTAAAAACATTATGCAGATAGTATAAAATGTAGGGGACGATCTTTGAGCCTATGCTTGTGGATCCATTTAAGGATGCAAGGGAGATCAAAAGATATGGAACAGTCTGAGTGGTCAGCTCTGCTGTTCAATAACACAAGCATTGTCAGCGGCTAAGAATATATATATATATATAGAGAGAGAGAGAATACTGCTAAAACGCCTAATAAAATTCTCAAAGTGCTCAACCCCTTGGGGAGCAACATCTGTTAAAAATAGGATGATAAAAGGAAGTTTTAAAAAACCAACAGATCTGTTTCGAGCCAGCGCTCTCGTCAGGATGGTTTTGGGGCACCTACTGCCGGTGTTATATGGCCTGATGTCACTGTTTGCACGTGCGGATTGGCTGCACGTATTGTTCGGTTTTTTGGGGTTGTTACAGTTCAGGGTGGTTTGCTAACAACGATTTCCATTTGTGCCTGCAGTTGTTTACTATTTCTACTTTAGTATTTAGGGTTGCTAAGTATGGTTTGCATAGTATTAACCATTTTCTGTTGAACATAGGTTGCATCTTTTTGAAATGTTGTTGTATGGTGATGCCCTTTTTATGATTTTCCAGGATATGTTATAGTTAGTATAGCAGGAAAAGGAAAATCACATGGTACAACCCTCCATATGATGGACGAGTAAAAAACAAACGTAGGAAAAGAATTTTTCAAAATTTTGACAGCATCCTTCCCAAAAGAACACAAATTGTCCAAAATATTCAACAAGAACACCATCAAACTATCATATTCATGCATGCCTAACCTTAAAAATATAATTGATTCATCCAACAAAATGAAAAGCAACACAGCAAAGAAGGGTGAAGAAAGGAAATCCTGCAATTGTGCTAAAAAAGAACAGTGTCCCTTAAGCAACAAATGCCTCTATAACAACATTGTATACCAAGCCACTGTGACATCAGAAAATGAAAAAGAAACATACATAGGGATCACTGAAAATCACTTCAAAACCAGATACGCAAACCATATAAACAGTCATTCAACAAAGAAAAAACAAAAAAACCAAACAGAACTGAGCAAATATATTTGGAGACTTAAACAAAAAAAACTATAACATATCCTGGAAAATCATAAAAAGGGCATCACCATACAACAACATTTTCAAAAAGATGCAACCTATGTTCAACAGAAAAAATGGTTAATACTATGCAAACCATACTTAGCAACCCTAAATACTAAAGTAGAAATAGTAAACAACTGCAGGCACAAATGAAATCGTTGTCAGCAAACGCACCCTGAACTGTAAACAACCCCAAAAAAAACGAACAATACGTGCAGCCAATCCGCACGTGCAAACAGTGACATCAGGCCATATAACACCGGCAGTAGGTGCCCCAAAACCATCCTGACGAGAGCGCTGGCTCGAAACAGATCTGTTCCTTTTATCGTTCTATTTTTAACACACACACACACACACACACACACACACAAAAAAATATATATATATATATATATATATATATGTATGTATGTATTTCAAAGATTTCCCCCCAACATTTTATACAGCTTATTTCCTTACCACACTTTTTTTTTGTTTCACTTTCTTACTACCCTTAACTGGTTGTTTTAGGGGTGTTGTTGGATTTTTTTTATCCCTTGATGGTGAGAAGACCACAGAATTATAGACTGTGGTGTATCTCCACTTGATACCAAGGGCGCACAGACGCAATCAGCCGTGTTTCCCTAATAAGTCCGATCCAGCGGACGAAAGGTCTAGGAGCAGGCCATATGAATCGATCTGTCTTCAGCAAGGATTACAATACTTCCCATACGCTGCTAGTGAAAGATTTAACATTTATAATGTATTTCCTGATTTTATGTTTTCGTTTTCGTTTTCTCTCTCCAGTAACATCCCCCCTCCCCCGCCCTCTTTTTTTTCTTTCATTTAAATCTTTGTCGAATCATAAATTTAAGATGGAAGAATTGTTAGCCTCAACTTATTTTCCCCCACTATTAAATTGCTCAGCACAATATTGTTTAGTCAATCAGTGAGAGATTGCATCTCTTAGGAGATCCAAATAAAGGCTGTTCTGGACAATTCTTAGCTGCTGACAATTCTTGGCTTATTAAACAGCAAATCTGACCACTTGGACTGTTGGACATCTTTTAACCTCCCTTGAATGAATCCTCAAGCATAGACTCAAAGATCTTTTCCCTACATTTTTTTTTCTGTTTATATGATGATTTTAGTTTTTCAGCAAATTATTTCCTTACCGCACTTTCTTTTTGTTTTACTTTTCTACCTACCCTTCAATGGCTGCTTTGGGGTGCTATTGGATTTCGTTTTTTGATCCCTTGGTGGTGGGAACACCACAGAATTACAGACTGTGGTGTATTTCCATTTGATGCCAAGGGAGCACCGGCACAATCAGTCGAGACTCCGTGATGAGTCCGATTTAGCGAAGGAAAAGCTTAGGAGCAGGCAATATGAACTGATTTATCTTTAGCAAGAAGTACGGTAGTTTCCATATGCCGCTAGTGAAGGATTTAACATTATGATATATTTTCTGTGGTTTTTTTTTTTCTCTCGCATAATTCCATCCCCGCCGTTTTTCTTTCTCTGTCATTTAAATCTTTACCAAGTCATTAATGACGGAGGAATGGCTAGCCTGGACTTGTCTGTTTACCCCACTACTGAAGTGTTCAGCATAACACAGACTGTTAGTTAGGCAGAATTATCTACCACTGCAGATATGAATGATTATCTCCCCCTGTTTCTTCAGTCTAAGACAAAAGAGCAAGCTGTTTAGAACTGAATATTTCTTGCAGTCATTGCAACACCGAGCTGCTCTGTAAATTGATGAAATGGTGCTTAGTTACTTATCCTTGAAATTTATTAGTTTATTGTAATTCAGTCCCTTGCGGATTCATTCCAAGAACTTGGCTCTCACCGTTTGTGTCTTAAGAGGTTATCCTTTTTATATTCTACTTTTCACAAGAAAATGTAGCTTGTTTTGCTGTGTTTCATGATTTTCTTTGCTTCTTAGGTGTCACCTTTGGTTGTTGTTTTTTTTTGAAAACTCAAGAAACCAACTATAGTATTGCACACCAGCCTTTTTTCTGGGATAGCATTCTGCTTAAAACCGATACGGCAGAGGAGTCAAGTTAGCACTTTCCGAGGTCACTGAGGAGAAACAAACACACGTTTCGAAATACCAGTATCTGGCCAGGATTTATGATATGTTAGTGAGTTCTCTCTCCTTTGGAGAATGTCTCTCTTTGGAGATTATAAGCTTGCCAAAGGCTTATTTTGAGGAGCATTTATTATCACACATTCACGCACAAACTGTTAGGCAGAATTATCTACCACTGCAGATATGAATGCTTATCTCCCCCTATTTCTTCAATCTAAGACATAAGAAGCAAGCTTTGTTTATAATTGAATATTTCTTGCAGTCATTGCAACATCTAGCTGCTCTCTGTAAGTTGATGGTATGGTGTTCAGTTACTTCTCCTTGGAATTTATTAGCTTATATATATATATATATATATATATATATATATATATATATATATATATATACACATTTTTCCTTGACTTGTCTTTTTTTTTTTCATTCGTCTGCTCCCCACTCCCCCTGCTTTTTTCCTCTTCGAATCTTTGCCAAGTCGGTATAAAGATGGAAGAATTGTTAGCCTGCACTGTTCCACACACACACACACACACGCAGAGAAGAAGAACCATGACGAACTTTCCCTGTGCAGACGACATCGATGGAATGGCAGGCAATGGACAAGAATTCGCAAAGCCCGTCAAGACGGGATGATATATCAACAAAATGGGCACAGAAATCAGCACCTTGAAGACCAGGGTGATGGCTGACCAAACATCGCCATTACCATTGCTATCCATGAACAGAAACCAGGAACTGTTCATAACTCACGCACTTAGCGTCCATTATATGCAATTACCGGAAGTCCTCTCAAAGTCAGCAAAGACAACACCAGCACTATTCAGATGGAAGCCTGTATGCATTGGAAAATTCAGTCTTCGAAGATGCATGTGAGTATGAATCCTAACAGCAGATCTGGAAACATTCCTAGCTATGGAAATTCGGCTTTATTTCGTGATACTAAACCTCAGATATACTGATCCTCTGACCAGTGAACAAGAGCGTCAAACCACCAGGCAGCCGACTGGGCCGTTTGGAGATCTGCTGACATCATTGATGAAAACTACATATTGCAACGTAGCAAGTTCCATTGGCTTGGTTTAACACCCCCCAACACTGAGAAGTGACGACATTGAGAACTGACAACATAGAAAACT
>JADBJO010003626.1:217500-222500 GCA_016801955.1 Conus betulinus | reverse complement strand
CTGAAAGGAGAAAATGCCACCTAACATCTGAAGAAACAAAGCAACAATAATGATATCAACAACAAAAACAGAAACATGCACGTGCACACATACATATTTCCAAAAGCGCCCCTAAATACAGTGACAGACAAATTCAGTCTGATTAGTACAGTCGTTCCTCCCTAACGAAGTGATTGTGCCTCCTGCATAGTCTAAGTATTCACTCATCATCATCTCTGTTTCCAGTCCTTCAAACCAGTTGAAATACTGAAACGTCGACAATTTTTGTTCCTTTGTTGCTGCATAGAATTTTCAGTAATCCTCACAAAGTTTTTTATTGTTAAATAACGAAGCGAACCGGAAAAAGAGAAGCTGTACGGCTTCAAAACTACACACATAACTCGTAGATCCAGTTGTCCTAAACAGCTATTGCGAGCACTAAAGTACTGGTCGTGTGATTCTGAGTGAAGGTTCCACTCCAACACCGGTGGTGTGATTTAAAGAGCTATGGATGTATTGAAATTCTTGTCGTATGATTTAGCGAAGTATGATTGCATCGGAACATTACTGACTTAGAGTATTGGATACAAATTTAACACTGGTTGTGTTAAAACACTGTTGGTGTGATCTTAAGTGTTGCAGATGTGATGCACAGAAAACACTGGTTTAATCACAAATAGAGTTCAGGATGCATGAAACAATAGTCGGATGATCCAAAGGATAATGAAAACTGTAAAACGTCGGTGGTATGACTGATGGGTCCATTCAAACACTGGTCGTGTTTAAGTATTGGTCATATGATCTTGAGAGTTATGGAAGCACTGAAACACTACTTGTGTGATTCAACGAGTAATAGTGTCGCATGTATGCGCGCGCAGGCGCTTGCACACACACACACGCACGCACGCACGCACGCACGCACGCACACACACACACACACACACACACACACACACACACACACACACACACACACACACACACAAACCAGAGAGAGAGAGAGAGTATTGGTCGTGTAATCAACAGAGTGGGTGAGTGCATAGAAATACTGGTCATGTTACAAATAAAAGCTGCTTATGCATTAAAACATATTACAGATAGAGCTACTTGTGCATAAACACTAGTCATATTACAAATATAGCTTCTAAAGCACTGAAACACGAATCATACTACAAATACAGCCACTTATGTACTGAAAAACACTGGTCACATTACAGATACAGCTACTTATACATTGAGATACAGGTACTATCATAAATACAGCTACTTATACGTTTAAACACTGATCGTATGACCTGAAGAGTCGTGGATGTATCGAAATTCTCGTCGTTTGATTTTAAGTTACGGGTGCAGTGAAACAATGGCTGCATAACCCAAAGAGTCATGAGTGCACTGAAATAATTGTTGCACTCTGAGGAAATTATGGATGTACTGAAACACTGACACATTCCAACATTGGTCGTAAGACGTAAAGAAGTGTCGACGTACAAAAAGACAAGTCATGTAATGTAAACACCTGTTGATGCACAGAATCACTGTGTGATCTAAAGAATCATTGGCACACAAGAACACTGGTCGTATGATCTAAGGAGTTGTAATGCACAGTATGATGTAAAAAGTCGTAACACACAAGAACACTGGTCGTACAATCTAAGGAGTCGTTGATGCTCTGAAACGCTGGTCGTGTACTTTCAAAGAATTATGGTTGCACTGAAACTCTGGTCTTATGATCTAAAGAGCTATGGGCGTATTGAAATACTAGTCGTGTGACCTAAACAGCTGCGGATGCATGGAAACACTGATCGTATGACTTAATGAGTTGTAAATGCATTCAGACACAGGCCGCATGTTCTTAAGAGTTGTGGATACTCTGAAATGTGGTCATCACATCTAAACAGTTCTCGATACACTAAAGCAACAATTGTAAGACCTAAATAATAGTATTACTTGAAGAGATATAGACGCACTGGAACACTGGTCGTAGAACCTAAAGAAATATAAATGTATCAAAACACTGGTCGTATGATCGAAAGCATCATGGAATGCATTGAAATATATGTTCGCATGACTTGAAGAGTAATAGATGAAACAAAATCTGTAAGACAAAGAGTTATGGGGGCATTGAATCAATGGCCCATATAACTTAAAGAGACATGGAAGAAGTAAAGAACTATGCTTTGAAGCATTATAGTTTTAGTTTCATCAAGGAGACGTCACAGCGTACGGACTAGTCCATATACGCTTCACACATCCGCTAAGTTTTGAGATTTAGCATGATTTAAAGCTAATGGATGAATGAATTAATGACAAAGATCAGAGAATTTACGAAGAGGGTCTCGTGGCTACGACTTGGCAATATCTGACCTACGCATTAGCCCAACGCGCTGTTAAGACCTTGCATACTACCTTACATTGATTGGCCCTTTATTACCATTGTATGTGTGTGTGGTGAGTGTACACATGTCGGCATGGGCCCGTCTGCGTGTGTGTATGCGTATGCATGTGTTTGTGTACGTGCGCACGCGCATGCGTGCACACGTGTGTGCAAGTTTGTGTGTGTGTGTGTGTGTGTATGTGTGTGTGTGTGTGTGTGTGTGTGTGTGTGTGTGTGTATTGTACATGTGAAAAAGTACATGCGCATGTGTGTGTTTGATTTGTGGGCTTGTGTGAGCTTGCACACATGTCTGTAAATGTAGGTGTACATATATGTCTATATGTGTGTGTGCCTTTGTACATGGGCGTATACGCATGTGCGTGTGTGTATGTGCGTGCACGTTCGTGTGTACGAGTATATGTGCGCACGCTTGTGTATGCATGTATGTGCGCACGCACGCATGTGCACGTGTGTGCGTGTAGGAGCGTGCGCATGGCGTGTGTTGTGTGTATGTGTGTGTACGTACATGTGTATTTCAGGGATGTGTGTGTGTGTGTGTGTGTGTGTGTGTGTGTGTGTGTGTGCGCGCGCGCGCGCGAGTGTGTGTGTATAGTCAGTATAACCATGATTTAATCTGACAATAAATTTGTTTCAGTCAGTTAGTGTGTGTGTGTGTGTGTGTGTGTGTGTGTGTGTGTGTGTGTGCGTGCGTGCGTGCGTGCGTGCGTGTGTGTGGCTGTGTGACTGCGTGCACCTTTGATTGTGGGAATTAATGTTCCGAAGATGACTTAGAAACTAGAACAATAAAAAGAACAACAACAATAACATCATCAACAACAACAACAACAACAACACACACACACACACACACACACACACACACACACACACACACACGACAACAAGAACAACACACACACACACACACACACACACACACACACACACACACACACACACTTACTCACTCACTCACTCACTCACACACTCACACACCAAGGCTCGCACACTCGCATCTGTGGACTCTCCAATTTACAAACCTGCATCTAATGAACACATACCAGCGCACACACATGTCTAGTATACACTGAGATATTCAAAGTCTTATTTGAGTTGACATGTGTTTGATCATTTGTGTCTGTTATTGGAAAGGCTTGTATGAGATTGCCCCAATCCATAGGAGTCTTCACAGCGTTGGCCTTGAGATTATTCCAATGTTTGGTTGTTTGGTGATGTTTCTAGCTCTTCCGTTGTTCAGCCACTTCCTCTCTCGATGTTCAGATCTGAAAGATGGTCTATGGTATAATGGATTAGCTCTTGTTTGCTAAAGTGATTCTTCAGATTTCTTATCACATCAGATCGGCCGAGCTGTAATCCCAGTTCTTATTGTTGCCTTGCCAGCCAGTGTGTCCGCTCTCTCGTTCCCTTTAACTCTTGCATGTCCAGGTTAACGCATCCACATGACTCTCTCCAGTGGAAGGTTGCACATTACTTCATGCCAAGCAGGGCATCACATTCCACTCTCCACTTTTTGAAGCAGGTTCATGGAGTCAGTCAGTGTCATGGCTTGTTGAGGTTTAGACTGGCCTGTGGATGAAAGCCAGTGGAGTGCTGATAGCACTGCTTCTACCTCCATTGTTAGACTTAAAGTTGTTCAACTGTACACGCCATTGTCTTCCTGGATAGTTCGGCCATTTTGCTTCACTGTGTATTCCCAGCTGACTTTATCTTTAGTGACTGAACCGTCAGTGTGTACAACAATATCATCTTTTGTGCCCAGGTCTTCTACCTGCATCTGAATTTCTGCGTTGGTTCTGCCATCTGGCCATTCTCGACAGTGCCTTCCAAGGTCTGGCTTGATGGCTGTTTGGTAGAGATGTTTGAAGTGTTCTGATACTTTTCCCATTCTTTGAGTTCTACTAATCGGTACACAAGCTGTATACTGTCTTCTGCCTGTCCCATCCATGATTTTCCTCGTCCTAGCCTAGTACTTTTTGTTTCCTTGACCGCCGCATATGGCTGGTTTTCGGGATTTTCAAATGCTCTAAAGTATGCCTTCACCTGTTCTAGCTCGTGTCTTGTCTTCATCGAAGGAAGCTTAAGCAGGTATCGCATAATATGAACTGGTGTATCTTTCGTGGTTCCGAGGATCAAATTCATTGCTTCATTTTGATTTTTGTTTTTTCTAATTTGAGGAGATTGCAGTTTGGACAGTGTTGTAAGCCCTAATCCATAATCAACCACACTAAGTACGGCGCTGTTCGATGCTTTTAGCTGCCATTGCTTTCATTGCAGATAGACCGTTTTTGCATTTAAGAACAATATCCTCAACAAGCTTTCTAAAGGTTAGCATTCTGTCAAAGCCTATACCCAAATAGCACAGGTTGTCAGCTGATGCAACTGGTATTCCAAAAAAAGTGAGGGTACTTGTCCTGATGTTTTGTTGTTGAGATCAATGTCTGGGGGCTTTTGTAGGGTTGATGGACGATCCAGTTTCTTGACACGACTGAGCAATGTTGTTCAACTGCTGCTGAACTGCTTCCGTTCTTTCTTGAGCATTTTTTGATGTTTTGTCGTTCAGACCGTCGTCTACTTGTGTCAACACTCGAGCAATTCCGTTTCTGTTGAGGTCTGCGAGGCCTTTAGT
>JADBJO010003626.1:147500-212500 GCA_016801955.1 Conus betulinus | reverse complement strand
CCAAAGGTTTGCATTGCTTTCTGCAGTGTCCAATGTTTGCATTGCCTTCTGTAGTGTCCAAATGTTTGCATTGCCTTCTGTAGTGTCCAAAGGTTTGCATTGCCTTTTGTAGTGTCCAAAGGTTTGCATTGCTTTCTGTAGTGTCCAAAGGTTTGCATTGCTTTCTGTAGTATCCAAAGGTTTTACCGTGCCTTCTGTAATGTCCAAAGGTTTGCATTGCCTTCTGCAGTGTCCAAATGTTTGCATTGCCTTCTGTAGTGTCCCAAAGGTTTGCATTGCCTTTTGTATTGTCCAAAGGGTTTGCATTGCTTTCTGTAGTGTCCAAAGGTTTGCATTGCTTTCTGTAGTATCCAAAGGTTTTGCATTGCCTTTTGTAGTGTCCAATCATCTTCTGTAGTGTCCAAAGGTCTTCATTGCCTTCTGTAGTATCCGACCATCTATTGTAATGTCCAAAGGTTTGTATTACCTTTTGTGGTTTCCAAAGGTTTGCATTGCCTTCTGTAGTGTCCAAAGGTTTGCATTAACTTCTGTAATGTACAGAGTTTTTCATTGCCTTCTTCAGATTCCAGAGGTTTGTATAAGCTTCTATAGTGTCCAGAGGTTTGCATTACCTTCTGTAATGTCAAAGGTTTGCACTGCATTCTGCCTTCTGTAGAGTCCAGTTTACATTACCTTCTGTATTGTCCTGAGGGTTTGTATTACCATTTGTAATGTCCAGAGGTTTGTAGTACTTTCTGTAGTGTCAAAAAATATTATACATCAGAACTGTACTTTTCGTTATATCAAATAAATTAAAAGTGATGGTCGAAACAAATCGATAAAGTAATGGTGTCTAATTCACACCTTTGACTCCTTTTAACACTCATAAATCATGAAGTATTGTATCCAGAACAGGAAACCATTCCATGTTATAACATCACAAAAACATAATAATGTGACATAATCAACAAAATGAATAGTCACAGAGAAGAAAACAGTTGTAGTCATGATGTCCTTCCAGCAATGGGCACTCTCTTTTATTGTAGTGCCTCGTGCTTGTGCACAGCATTCACTTTTAGCCTATAAATTTATTCACGCATATTTGCCTTCATGGCAAACTACTATCGCAGAGAGTAAAGCAATATCACATTGATGTTACAATTCTGACGTGTAAACAATCTTATTATGATGATAAGTACCTTTCTGTGATGATGGTCATAATGTAAATCTTTCGAATTAAGGAACCACTATGGCAGGGACTGCCATCCGCCAAGATGTTGGGACACATCTGACACGTTCAGCGGGGGATTCTGGAAGCGCTTTCAGTATAAATGGAATTCTATTTCTGTCATCTGTGCTAGTAATTCCACTGTTCTGCCATTCCCCCAACACTGTCTTTTTTAAATCTGGTGTTTCTGTCATAAGCTGTTTTCCTTGGCCTTTGTGGCCCATTCAGTCGTCGTTGCACAATTACCCAATGACCCATTCCCCCCTATCGCAATTGATTCCACGCCGGCTGCCTGTCGTTTTGTGTCAGTCACAAGTATAAAGTACAATCTGAACCACTGGAACATGTGTTTTAAAATGTCCATTCTGCTGTGTTTTTCCTTATACATTTTGTGTAGTATGACCTTAGACATTTTCGATTTGTATTCATTTTTTATTAACTGAGCGTGAGAAACAAGGCAGACATTACTTAGACATACAAACTGATCTGTAAAGAGCTATGTACATTCAAACAATGATTCACCTGGTTTTCTCACTTGTTTTGCACAGAGAGAGAGAGAGAGAGAGAGAGAGAGAGAGAGGCAGGATCAGGAACAAAGTATCCTGGTTGACGCCGGTGCCAGGGCGCATGATGTCAACAACAACAAAACAACAATAAAAACAGTCATAAGAACATCAACACTACTACTACGTCTACTACCACTACTACTACTACTACTACTACTACTACTACTACTACTACTGATGATGATAATGATGATGATGATGATGATGATGATTGAAAAATAACGACTTCAACAACAGCAACAATAATGTTACTATTACCAGTACTACTACTTCTACTACCACGTATGATAATAACAATACTTTTCAAAGTACTACCTGTACACACGATATAAAAAATATTGATAGCAACAAGGACTATAGCAATAATAATGATGATCACCAATCGATTTAAAGACAAACAAAATAAGAGAAAGAAAAAAGGGATGGGGGGGGGGGGGGGGGGGGGGAGGAAAAAAGTTTCCATCGCCGAATGGCCGTACTGGCAGTGGACTGCAACGTCATGGTGCGTACAACACAGCATGATGGAAGAGTGAACCCAACCGTCACCTTCCACTGCCTTCTGATCTGAACCCCATTCGCGTCAAACAAGAGCAAATGAAAAAGAAATTGAAGTAAGAAAAAAAAAAATAACAAAGAACGGTTCACTGTTGGACGAACAGCAAAGAGCCGTTACACGTGACCTGACGACTAGGCGTTTCTCCAGTTCAGCTTCGACCGTCAACTCTGCAGCCGAACAGTCTAACCATTTCACAACGGGCCCTAACAACAGTAATGGTAAAAATAACGGTAATAATCATAATGCATTCTACCAACAAAACGACGAATGCAACTTTTTTTTTTTTATTTATTTTTTTTACAAAATAATAATCGTAATCACCATCATCACCACTAGTCCTTTTCTTTTATTTCTACTGAATTAATTTATGTGCCTCCAACTAGCATGTGATAATTAATTCTTTCTACTTACTCGACAATCCTGGGTTCTGGGGCTCGCATATTTTGTAGAAGGGATACCATATTGGCCAGTGGGAGAGCCATGTTTGTTGCTGCACTGATTCTTTCAAGAAGAAAAGGTGGATAGCCAAATATTTATCGCGTCCAGTGTGTCTACCAAGACCTCGCTTCAATTCTGTCGCGCAAAAACGCCGCTAGAAGTGCAGCCCTGCCGCCAGCCGAGTTTGCACGAAGCAAGTGAATGTGCGAAGCAAATGACACGACCGCTCTAACAAACGTTGTTTGGAGAGGAGAGAGAGAGAGAGAGAGAGAGAGAGAGAGAGAGGGAGGGGGGGGGCTTGGAAGGAGGGAGTTAAGTAGTGTAGTAGTGGGGGAGACGCTGGCTCCACCTTGCTATGCTATGCGGCTGACGAGACTCTTCTCTCTCTCTCTCTCTCTCTCTCTCTCTCTCTCTCGGCCGGCGCCCCAACTTTCCTCTATACAAGCTATGAACACCAACCCCCCCCCCTCCCCCCCTTTCTCTCTCTCCTCTCTCTCTCTCTCTCCGTCCTCTCTCTCTCTCTCTCTCTCTCTCTCTCTCGGCGCCCCCACATTCCTCTACACGGGCCACGACCCCCTCCGTCCACCGTCTTTATACTTGCTTCCTTAACCCTTTCACTACACTGCTCAGTTTAAAACGTGTTTTCTGTATATGTGTAACCCGGAAATTTTTGAAGATAATGAAAAATATAAGCAAACCGGGTTACCCTGATAACTATTGACGGGAAGTCACTAAAAAAAAAAAAAGAAAAAAAAAAAAAGAAAAGAAACAAAAACCCTAGCTGTAAATACTGTCCCTTCATGTACAAAATGCGTGTTTTTGCCTGGAAAATTTCCGGGCTGGGGCAGTGAAGGGGTTAAGTGGTTAAACGTCAAACTGGCAGCGCAAACTGAGGCACGAGGATGAACGTTATGCGACTAATCCGCCAACTGAATGGAACAAACAACTTGCTTGGTGTATTGTCATTAATTTCGCGCCCTTTTTTCTGTGATTAACAACACTTCGCTTTCATCCTCAGTGTTTGGGTCAGTTTTAACACATCTCACAATCATTCTTGTAAGATATTACACAGAAATGAGAAAACAGAATATGAAAATAGTTTCACTTGTCCAATATCCTATGCACACAACTTGAAAGCAATTCGAGTAGGAATACGAACAATGAAGAATATCTCTGGGTTTTCTCTTTCCTCGGTACCATTATTCCTGTATTCAATTGCCGATTATTCCGGCTCCCCCATACAGTCACGCCAGGTTTGTCGCGTTGCATACCCAGCAATGCAGACCACGGGGGGCATTTGGGCAACCCACCAGAAGAGACACTGCTCCGCTGCTGCCGAGCCATTTCAATGGTATTCAGGATGCCTGGTCTGATCCAGTAAATGCAGAATACCACTCACTAGCTCCCCCACCCCCCCCTCCACTCACTGGCAGCGGAAACTGCCAAGTCTCAGAGCTATCATGATTAAGCGCCCCTATCTAGAAGGTATCACAGTCCCCAATATCTGCCGATTCCGATGACTTTTCACAGGAACTCATCACAAGCATGGACAAACGAAATAGCACCGGAGCAAAGCATGAAGGCCCATGGATGACAAGAAGTGAATGGCTAGCAATAACGCATTTAAACATGGTCCTAGAACGACCTTTTGACGGTGTTTAGTTAACATGAGGGGACGGATAAACAACAAATGCGTGGTCGTCATTGTTCGTCGCATGGGTCGTCGCATGGGTGTCCGATGAGAACATCCTGAGAGAGAGAGAGAGAGAGAGAGAGAGAGAGAGAGAGGTATGTCTGTTTCATATGTATTGAAAGCACACACACACACACACACACACACACAAACTCCAGCGCGCGCGCATATACGTATTATAGGGAGGCCTATGTGTATGTTATACTCAGCTGCCGTATTCATCTCTCTCTCTCTCTCTCTCTCTCTCTCTCTCTCTCTCTCGCTTGATAAACAAGGTGACATAGGTGGAACGGAAAGGTCTTTGGGTTTTGAAATATGGAAAGTGTCGAGTGTGCACATGTGTTGATCACGTCATGTGCCGTGCCCACTGTTAATAACCCGCACCTCACGATTTCATTCCGAACCTGTCTCGTTATTCATGTCAGAGAATGTACCGTCAGTGTGTGCACCGTGTCAACCCTCCCTCAGGTCATTGCTGCCCTCCCCGTGCCTCCATTTGCATCCTGCGTGGTCTGTCTTTCTCTGTTAAACAAAGGGAAAGTGTGATACCCACAACTGTGAAAGCTGGATTAAATGCAAGTAGGCCATGGCGGTTTTGGGCAGGAGGTTTCAAACGAGCACCAGCTGCTTCCCCTATCAACCATAATTATGCACACACAGCTCAAGAACAGGTCTTCATTCAGCATGAATGCTTATTGTGTGCGTATGCTGTATACTAGGCATTCACACGCGTGCCACGCAGACACAATACATATGCACAGGCTCTCTCTCTCTCTCTCTCTCTCTCTCTCTCTCTCGCACACGCACATACAGAAAGAGAGAGAGAGAGAGAGAGAGAGAGAGAGAGAGAGAGAGATCTGTCTCTGTATGTGCAGGTGCGAGAGAGAGAGAGAGAGAGAGAGAGAGAGAGAGAGCGCGTGAGGGTGGCGGAGAGGCAGTGGACGTTAAATCGTTTTCCGGCAAGAAGGTTCAAAAAATGTAGGCCTACACAAGTCAGATGAACGCCCCCCCCCCCTCCCCCCCCCCCCCCCCTGTTCTGTGTGTGTGTGTGTGTGTGTGTGTGTGTGTGTGTGTGTGTGTGTGCGTGCGTGCGTGCGTGCGCGCGCGCGCGCGCGCACCCGCGCGTGTATGTCTGTCTGTGGATTTGTTGTGACTGCGTGACTGTCTGTTTGTCTGTCTGTCTGTCTGTCTGTCTGTCTGTCTCTCTCTCTCTCTCTCTCTCTCTCTCTCTCTCTCTCACACACTCTCTCTCTCTCTCTCTCTCTCTCTCTCTCTCGCTCTCTCTCTCCCTCCAGTAAGTTACAGTAAGCGTACACTCAGAATTTCAGAAGAACTAGAAAAATAGAACACAGATTACAGCATGTACAAGCAAAGAAAAAGGACAACAATTTGCTGAAGTTTAAAAAAAAAACGAAGCTTTAAACGAAGGAAGGCCGAAATGTTAGCGTCAAATATTTCTGATTCATCCAAATTTTGGAAACAGTTAACCGAAACGGGGTGCGGGAAGCAAAGCGCAAAAAATACAAATGACATTTCAATTGATAAATGGTACGTTCATTTTAAAATGTATTTTCAATGGATGATAGTAATTCGGATGGTGAACGTTGTGACAACATTGACTTGACTGAGCACGAAGAGCACGTGCTAAATGCTGAAATCACCGAAAGTGAAATTTCAATTGCTGTGAACAAATTAAAGTCATGTAAGGCATGTGGATCAGATGGAGTCATTTCTGAAATGCTGAAGGCTGGAAGTGCAATTATGATTCCCTTTTGAAAAGGCTTTTCAACATTATATTTGCAAGAGGCATTTATCCTAAAGTTTGGACAAAGGCTATCATTATCCCAATCCACAAAAAGGGAGATACAGAGAATGTAGATAACTATAGAGATGTATCCTTATTAAGCTCAATTTCAAAATGCTATAGCACTATTCTAAATAGAAGAAATGTTGACTGCTGTACCTTTTCCGTATATAACATGAAAAAAAGTAAAGGTAAAGAAAAAAAGTACCTTTCAGGGAATCCTTCAACGTTTCGTGCTGTAAGCACTTGGTCACGAAGTGAAGTGTTGAGGTTGTAGGGGAAGCTGGCAGGTTTCTAGTGACCACAGTTCAGCCAAAAAGGTGGGGGGGGGGGGAGGTGAACTGTGTTAATATGGTCAACAATTAAGGGGGTGGGGGCAAAGAGGGGGTGGGTGGGGAAAGGGGTGGGAGGGAGAGGACCATCTGGGTGGTGGTGGTTAACAGAGAAAGGGGAGGGGGTGGTGGTAAGGAAAACATGGTATAGAACATTGGGGGGGGGGGGGGGGGGGGGGGGGGGGGGGGGCAGCTTGAGATAAACAAGTTTATTCCCTGACATTGAGTCCATAAGGACTCAAAGTGCCAAGGCGTTGTATTAGCTGGCTTTCCATGAATTTGCGGTATTGGCCCTCTTATTGTCCATGCGCCAAAGCACTGCCACTCTGATGTGCGACAGGTTATGGTGTTCAGAAGTGAAGTGGTTTGCCACTGGTGTATCTTTTCCTGTCAGGATGTTGTCCCTGTGTTCTTTGAAGCGATCATTGAGTGATCTGTATGTTTCTCCTACATACATCATGGCACACAAGGTACAGGTCAGGACATAGACAACATTTTGAGTTTGGCATGTGAAATGGGATTTCACACGTGAAACTTATGATCTGATGGGCCTTGGATAGTTGTTGCAGGGTTAATAAAAGTACAGGTTTTACATTTAGGTTTCTTGCAAGGGAAATTGCCAGCTTGAGCAGAGGGGTGCGTAGAATGGAAGGAAGGAGCTGCACAAGATGGTCACCAAGGCTTTTGTCCCTCTTGAAAGCCACAAGTGGTGGTTGGTGGAATGTATCTTTCAGTGTTGGATCGTTCCTAAGGATCGAGAAGTTGCGACATAGAATGTTTTTCACGGGTATGTTGTGTGGGTGATAGGTCAAAGTCAGTATGCATCGGTCCGTCTCTGCAGCATCCGCTTCTTTGCTTTTGAGAGCTTGGCATCTTGGAATTGACTTGGCTCGTTCCAGGGCTGATTGTATCAAGGCTAAAGGGTAACCTCTGGCAGTGAAAAAAGTAGCTATGGTTGTTGCCTCTTTCATCAAAGTCCTGTCTGAGCTACAGAGTCTGCGCAGCCTCAGGAACTGGGAAAAAGGGATGCTGTCTTTCGATGCAGGTGGGTGGCTGGATGAGAAGAGAAGGTACGAATGAGAATCTGTTGGTTTATAATGTACTGTGGTATGGAGGGATCGTGAGTCTTTCTGGATGTTGACAAGTATGTCGAGAAAAACAAGGGACGAGTCAGAAATTTCATAGGTAACTTCAGGGATGGATGGAAGTTGTTCGCAAACTGAATGAAGTCAAGAAGTTCTTGCTTAGGGAGCGTGAATATGCCAAAGCAATTATCGATGAATCTTCTAAAGACTTCTGGTAAGTGTCCAGCAAAATGGGAGAAGATCCGGGATTCAACATAGCCCATGAACAGGCAAGCATAAGATGGACCCATTCGTGTCCCCATTGCAACTCCCTCTGTCTGTTGACAAAATTCATCGCCGAACTCACAAGTGTTGAGGGTCAAGACAAGCTCTGTCAAGCGTA
Source organism: Conus betulinus (assembly GCA_016801955.1). Lineage (NCBI taxonomy): Eukaryota > Metazoa > Mollusca > Gastropoda > Neogastropoda > Conidae > Conus > Conus betulinus. The sequence goes on along the minus strand of JADBJO010003626.1, from coordinate 204,437 downwards.
AAATAGTAGTGTCAACTTTCAAGGAACTCTGGGTCATGAAGTGTTTCACAGCAGACAGAGAAACCTGCCAGCTTCCCCTACAACCTCAACACTTCACTTCGTGACCAAGTGCTTATAGCACAAAACGTTGAAGGATTCCCTGAAAGGTACCTTTTTTTCTTTACCTTTATATTTCATACCATTCTAAATAATCGTCTATATGCATGGCTTGAAGATAACAACCTGATCTCTGAAAATCGAGCTGGTTTTAGGAAAAACTATTCTACAATAGACTAAACCTACTCTCTTTATTCTATGGTTCACAAATGCTTGTCTCAGCGTGGTAAAAAAAGCTTTATGTTGCTTTTGTAGACTTCAGAAAAGCTTTTGATTCTGTAAGACATGATAAGTTATAGCAGTGTATTAGAAAACCAATGCATTAAGGGGAAATTCTTCTGTTCTTTAAAAGCAATGGATACTCATTAGTATCTTGTGTAAGATCCACGCTTTGAATACTCAGACTCTTTGACTGCCCAATGGGAGTCAGACAAGGTTGTGTGTTGAGTCCGACGCTATTTGAAATGTTTATTAACAGTTAGCAAATCACTTATCTGAAAAATGTAGACATGGCATTCAATTGGCATGGTGGAATAACTGTTTATTCTGCTGTTTGCAGATGACATTGTTTTGTCTTTTGTGCGATTAGCATCTACTCCTGTTGGTCTGCAAAACCAGCTAAACGTACTTCAGACATATTGCACCAATATGAAAATGAAAGTTAACACGGACAAAACTAAGGTCATGGTCTTTAGAAAAGGGGGTTTCTGGGTAGAAGTGAACAATGTTTTTTTTGGCAATATTAAATTACAAGTAGTAAGCAAATACTGTTATCTGGGTTTCATTTTTTTCCGCTAAAATCAGCCCGAGGATCGGCACTGAACATTTGTTTGCCAAGGGGAAAAAAGCTATGTTTAAATCTAATAAGGGCTTTCCAGAAAAATAAGGATATTAGTTATCAGATCTATTTTAAGATTTTTGATGCCAAAATTAAACCAATCTTATTAACTTCATCTGAAGTTTGGGGCCTTAATCGTTCGGAATGCCTAGAAAAGATTCATTTGATTGCATGCAAACGTTTTCCTGGGTGTCCCAAGTAAGACACCAAACAAAATGGTATATGGGGAACTGGGAATATCTGGGAAGTCCAATATATGTGCAATGAGATATTGTTTTAAGCTGCTCAGGATAGACCAACAAAGGCTTCCTTGTCAAGCATACGAAATGCAGTTAACTCTAGATCAAAACGTAAAGAAATGCTGAGTGAGGAAAATAAGAGCATTGTTTTGCGTGACTGGGTTTAACTTTGTATGGCTACAACAGGGTGTGGATGATGTTCGCGGATTCTTGGCAATTTTTAGGCAAAGACTAGTTGATATGTTTATTCAAGAATGGACAGGATCTATAAGAGACAGGGAAAGGTACGCGTGTTACAAATCGTTCAAATCTATTTTAAAACGAGAAATACTTCTTTGTAACATTGATGTACATTGTTTTAGGGTTGCTCTGTCTCATGCTAGACTTAATGTTCTACCTTTGAACAATAATCTTCATAGGTTCAGTGATAATTCTTATGACAAAAATTGTCCTTATTGTGTAAATATAATAGAAGATGAATATCATTTGATATACAGTCGCCCACTGTATACAGATTTTCGTGCAGCACTTATATCTAATCTTCTTCATTTACCAATGTTCACTCTTCTTCAGGTACATCAGTATCAAAGAACCCTTCCACTTTCAAAATGTATATTTCTGTCAATTCGAAGGAGACAGAGCTTGACTGCTTAAATGATAGTACACGAAAACATGAAGATAGTAAGAGAATGATTTTTCCCTCATAATTGCAAACGCATTCAGGTTTACCATCATCTATATTGATCGAATAGGAAGTTTCCGAGGAGTTTATCATATATTTATTCATGCTCTTGTTTTTTGTGGTTCGAATCTTATATTTATTTCTTGTTTCGAATTTATAATGCGCAGGCTCATGCCCCGACCCGTTTCCTCATCCCCTTGTCCCTTACACACACACCCCCCCACACACACACACACACACACACACACACACCACACACACCTTTCCTCCCCTTAGTCCATCCCCTTTTTTTCAACTTGAATGGTGGCCCGTGGCTGATGTTCAATACAACATTTTCGTTCGTTCGTTCGTTCGTTCTCTCTCTCTCTCTCTCTCTCTCTCTCTCTCTCTCTCTCTCTCTCTCTCTCTCTCTCCACGTCTGTCTGTCTGCTTGTCTGTCTGTTCGTGTGTCTGTGTGCGTACGCGCGATCGTGCGCGTGCGCGCACGCGTATATGTGTATGTGTGTACGTGTTACATGCATTGTGTGTGTGTGTGTGTGTGTGTGTGTGTGTGTGTGTGTGTGTGTGTGAGAGAGAGAGAGAGAGAGAGAGAGAGAGAGAGAGAGAGAGAGAGAGAGAGCTCAGTTTTCTTTTCCTTGAATGACACAAGAGGTGTCTTGAGTGAATGTGAAGGCCACGACTGTCCCATGTTAGGCTCGAGAATCTCCAAACGAGATGAGAAGAAAAATGAAAAAATGAGAACAACATGATGAAGAGTAATATTCTTTAGATAAAAGGATAATATGAAAGTAAAAAATGATTAATTAATTTTTTTCTCTATTCAGGAATTCTCCCTCCGGGTAGAGCAGGGACGTATCGTCTTTTTTTTTTTTTAAAGATGGGCACAGGCACAGTTTGTGGATTTTTCTTTAAAGTCGACAAGAGGTCACAGGGATTAGAAACTGAGAAAAAAAAAAACTGTTATAGGTTTGTGAGGACCATGAAACTTTGCTTGTAAAATTCGACTATTTTTTGTGTGGCACTGTGGGTGCGAACTTTGAAAAAAAGTTTTCAATTTTTGTTTGTATGTAAGGACCTGTTAATGTATTTGACTTGAAATATGTCTGTATAATTTTGTGAACACTAAGTAGAAAGAATTTGTAAGCAAATAATGTAAAAGCATAATCATTAATTTTTAAAAAAAAAAGCTCTCTTTTGTTTTGTCTGACTGGTTGTTTGTCAACGTGGTGTGAGCGAGAGTCTGACGCTGGTGACGCTGACTACAACGTAAAGACCAAGTGACGAAATAACGACCAGACTAGCTTAAAGACCAAGTGACGAGATAACGACCAGACTAACATTAGATTTGCCCAAAATGAGAAAAAAAAAAATTAAAAAAGAAAAAAATCTTGTAAGATTTCGCGTTTCCCCTCCCATTACCATACTTAACATAATTCGTACTCCATTTCGTGTCGACAGTCCATAATTGTTTATTCATTTCTGTTACGTTGAACTGAACGAGTGTGTGTGTGTGTGTGTGTGTGTGTGTGTTATCCTATTTATCGTTTTTAAATCATCCCCGTCTCCAGTTTACGGGAGGTAGATATCGTCAGGATTCTGCCTGAGCAGTTACTTTGGCTACCCTCCTTTTCTCCTGACGTGTTTGGCACCCTCCTTGTTCCCTCTTTTCTCCTGACGTGTTTGGCATGGTGTCCTGTTCTTGGTTCTTGTTTTCCCTCCATGGTTTCCCCGTTCTTGGGTTCTTGTTCCTTCCTTTTCTCAATAGTAGCTGATTTCTATATCTTGTGTCTTTCAATAGTAGCTGATTCTATATCGTGTACTTTTTAACTTCATTTACGCAGGGTTTCTTGACAGGTTTTTTGTATTGAGGTCCCTCTTTTAAATGTATTCCGATTTGGAACTTTTCATCTTTTCAATATTTTTCTCTTATTTCATAGCTTGTCGACCAAGATTTTTAATCATATCAGCAATTCTGAACAATAACACTTTTGAATGTTTCTTCAAAAATTTCGGTAATGTAGTTAAAGGCGAGTCAAAATTTCCAAATTGTCCCTCCCTCACAGTCGTAAATCTCTTGACAATTTTCGAACTGTTACAATTCCTGCATTTATTTTCTGTCCTCAAGAACCAACATTAGTATTATAAGGGAGTGAAATTATGTCATTGTTGGCTGGCTGAATCTTTATTACCTTTTCTCTTTCTTTTACCATATTCATATATCAGTCTGAAGGGTCGAGGTTTTTGTTTCTTCGTTTGTTAGTTTTTGGAGGTTTTCTTCTTTGTTTTTTATGCCTCCCACCCCCGTTCTTTCTTAACATGATAATTGTATATCTTCATGTGAAGGATTCCTATCTGCCATATCCTCCCACCCCGTCTATTTTGTTTTACAAATTGACATATTTACATGAATGATACTACTTGCTCCTCCCTTCCTTTCATTATTATTGAATAGTGTTCTTCTTTATAGTTTAAGTTCATTGAAGTGGTAATACTTCCATGTTCTGATATTACCTTTCCCTGTGACTCAGCGTGTGAACTGCTGTTTAGGAATTTCTTTACTTGTCATTATGGAATATTTTTTACGTTTCCTCGCGCAGGGTCAGGGTACACTAGAGATTAAATAAATAGATCAACCCGGTGTGAAGAGAGAGCGGAGAGAGAGTCCGAGAGAGAAAGAGAGAGAGAGAGAGCTGAAAAAAGTAGAGAGAAGAAAAGCATTCGTGCTGAATAAAAGACCTGTTACAGTTAGAAAAAGGGGAGAGGGAAGAAGAAGATAAACAGAGGCAACATGAATTTGAAGTGAGGAAACGAACTTGAATACAGTCAAAAGATTGTTGATGTTGCTGCTGTTGATGACTATACACACAGTGTTTCCTCCACTCCCATGACCCCACATATTCCCAAACTTCTTCCTTTTGATGAGTCACGTGGTGAGACTGACTCCTATTTGTACAGATTTGAAACGCGTGTCACTTGTTGTGAGTGGCCTAATGAAAAATGGCCTCTGTGTGTCTCCCTTTCCGTGGCAGTGCATCATTCTTGTGCCACGCCCTTTCTTCCAAACAGTCCATCACTTGAGACATTTGAAAGATGATTTTTTTAAAACATGTTATTGTACAGAGGAATGTTTCCGTAAGAAATTTCGAGCTGTTCGGCCTGATTCGAACGAGTCATTTGCTGCATTTTTAATTGTTCCGGTTATTTTCTTCACCGATGGATCGGTCTTCAGGGATCACTTACCGTTTTCAGTGAATTGTTTTTGCGTGAGAAGCGGAAGACGTAAGCATTCTCGCGGAGCAGTACATGTGCGCACATCCTGGGAAAGTCTTTGAAAGGAAGCCAGATTTTAAACTGTTTGAAAACAAATGTCAATTCTTTTCTTCTCTGCTTTTGAAAAGGGACAGACAAGCGAGGAAATCATCATACAATCGGGGTTCGAACCGAGTGAAATATCAGAATTCTATCTCCAATCGTCTTCAGCATCAGCTTCAAAGTGCTCCCCAGTCAACAGGAAGCCAGACAAATTCCTGCGCACATTTGCGATCCTATGGAATGCCTGGTCGAAGTGTAAATGTGAACGCGAGAGGAGAGAATGACCCTTGAGCTGGACATGTGATTCTTGGATGCACAAGCGAGCAGTTTGCTCTCATGCACAAATTAATAGGTCAATGTATAAAACGAGAACACTGAACATGTCCTTGTGGTTAAGTTAAATATCTGGAATTCAGGTAGATAAATGCACGATAAACGTTCGAGTGCCACATTGTTAAGAGATACACACTGTACCACAGCTGGTATCAGACGTTCCCTTGTTTGAGATCATCAGTACACAACAATGCCGCATGTTTGATGGACATGAGTACTTTCCGGTGCCTAAAACGAATATTTTCTACAGCCTAGTTTTGTGGTGAAATATGTGCATGAGTCTTGGACTCCTAAGTGACCCCCCCCCCCCCCCCCCCCCACCCTAGTCTTTAGAAATATGCCCGGTGTGGCATCAACACATGTGGAAGTGGTGGGTCTTTTTATGTGTCACTCACAAGCTCTCGTCAAAAATCGTTACCATACAAATTAAACGACTAAGTCTATCCTCACTTCCCCTTCCTTCTCCCCCCCCCCCCCCCCCCCTCCCCCCTCCCTGTTTGTCCCCATTGTTCCAACTCTGCTTGTGATCCCAGATACACTCAGAGACCTAAAAAAAGGGGATGGAACGTTGAAGGAATGTTTTGAAAGTGTCAATGGTTCAGGTGATGATTCCAAATATTCTTTGGAAGATGGCGTGATGTACAATGACTTTAATGATAAAAATGTGGTTATACATCAGTCTATTGCCCCTCCCCCCACCCCCTTTTTTTCCCCCAGTCAAAAACATAAGCGCATCCGTGCTCTTCAGCTAAAGTGCAGGTAAAAATGTGTGCAAGCAAAAACCTACACAATGCAGACAGGAAGGCCTAAGTCAGCGTTTCGTTCCTTGGTCAAAGACTTCTGTCACTTTCAAGGTTTCTTTTTATTTGTAACAAATGCTGCCCGCTTTTCAATTTTTGCTGGCCGTCTCATTACTCTCAATATTATTAGCAGTCCAGTACAATAGGGTTCCCTGACGCCTGGAGTGACGAATGTCGGCAAGATTTTCGGCAGAAATCAGTAGAGCCTTGCATCTCACTCAACCTTCTGCTGCCTGACTTCCAGAGAGATTTCTTCGTCCACGCCGACGACAGCTCTTTTGGACTTGAAGCGCATCATCTTCGAGGGAATGATGTCCCTTCTCTCGCCGAACGAAAGACGTTCGTGTATCCAATGTAAGCGTGCCGCCATCATTTGTGAAGTATAAAAGTTTGCAAAACTCCTAGCTGAACCAACCTTAAACTTGCAAACTGATCATCGCGCTCTCACTTTTTTGCAAACATCAAAAACAAAAGGAAACAACCACTTCTGCGATGATTGCTGATGCTGCAGGAGTTTTCTTTCATCGTCGAACCTATCACTACACGTGCTATCACCATAGGGGACCAATTGTCTTGAGAACAATCTGTAATTTTATCCGTGTGAATGATTTCTTTTTTTCAAATGCGAGTATTCTGCGACATCTTGGATTCAAAATGACGGAAAGAGACATTTCCGCGAGACCGCATTGTGGACTTTTCTGAACGAAAACCAGTGCCATGTTGTTGGACATTGTGCACGTTTATTTTTTCACCGTAATTTAAAACCTACATTTCTTCACTTGAGTTTTCTTTGGTACGCTATTTTGTGTATGTTGTTGATGGAATTTGTCTTTCTAATGTATGCTTGAAGTGAGTCGTAACATGGGAATTAGCCATGATTTTGAAGTGTCATATATTGTTGCCAAATAGTCATGAATTGGTGTTATGTCTGATGATTGATATCGTTGACGTTGTTAACATGGAAAAACTGATTGGTGCTGTATTGATACTTTTTGCCCTGACATGACTGTTCAATGTTTCAATTCCGTAGAAAGTTTAAAGACTTTCCGGGGGAAAGTTTAAAGACTTTTCGGGGGGGGGGGGGCGATTTTCATGGGAAGAAAACTAAACTGTTTTCCCTACACTTTGGAGAAGTTCGTTTATATACTTAAACACTTGAGCGCGCGCACACACACACACACACACACACACACACACACACACTCTCTCTCTCTCTCTCTCTCTCTCTCTCTTACTGGTCAGTCCAGACACTGGCTTGGGGCTTTCGCTAGGATTCTTTCCCAAGGGCTTCACTGGCACCAACCAGTAAGTCAAGTCTGTCACTGTCTTTTTTGTCAGTGTCAGTCTCCAGGCCTAGTAGTGGTATTGTCAGAACCGTCAAAGCCGTTGTAACCGTCTACGGCTGTTCTGTCGCAGTGCTAGGGCTGAACCGTCTCCCATTAACTGGAGGCCCTAGCACCGGTCTGTCACTACTGTTTTTCTGTCAGCACGACGAAGCTCCTTAACTAACTATAAATTAGCCGGTCCGCTCTCTTCAAACCCAAGTGTCGTACACCGGAGTTCGTCTGCTTATTTATCTGACTATCAGTGAACACTTCTCACGCGAGGTGCTCTTCCGCTGAGCTCGCCTATATGCACAAAAACCCGTGCGTCACTACAAAACTTAACCTCACCCAAAAAAAAAAAAAAAAAAAAAAAACGTGAGGCAAGATGAGCTCGCCTCTACTTCTGCTTGCACCTTCATTGTAAAATATCTGACCTCCCCATTCTTTTTTTCTGTAAGTCAATTTCAGTTTTAATCATATGGCACTCTTGTAAACAGATTACATCATATTGTTTTCGTTTGAATAGTCTGAAGAGTGAATTCCCTCTACGTTGTTTTTTTTTTTTTTTCCTCTTGCTTCAGTGAAACAATGCGATCTTTGTCCATAAAAAAGTGCTAGTACAGAAACGTGCTTATTACATTTGAGCTCAAAATACAAACATGTAATATGTAATCACAAGACATTCTCATAATCCATTGACCAAAGCCAGGTCATTATTCAAAGATATCCAAATGAAACAGCCACCTACTGTTTTTGACAGGCAGGCACAGAGTCTGTGGCGTAGTCGTCCTTTGTAAGTACAGGACTTACCGAGAGCGCGAGACTTCCCTTCTGGGGTGTTTCTCTGTTCTGTCCTTTGGGCTGCGACGCTGTCTCGATCGGCCGCACTTTGGAGTATCTGATCTGGTACGAGAACTCCCCTCTAAGGAAGAAAACAGAGTTTCTTGGCGGGCAGATGAGCGACTTTTTTCAACATCAGCCTCTTGTCCCGGTTGGTCTTCGAGACAGGCTGCTTACTTACCGGGCTCGAACGTTTTGGCAAATGATGTGTTGAGAGTGCCGTTTTGCGCTCTCTCTTTCCATTATCTTGAAAAGATGATCCCCGCGTTTGACCTGGTTCTTTGTATTCTCTGCAAACCACATCATTAGGACAGTCAGGAACGTGATGATAAGTTTTCAAACACCGGGCCGCATGTAGGTGTTTTCTGAGCTGCCTTTCGTTCTTTGTGGTGTACTTTTGCAGTAAAAATGCTTATGTTTAGGGTCTTGCCTAGTGGGGGGTGGGGGGTGGTAGGACTGTCAAAAAAAGATCTGCGTCCCGTCAGGAATCTTGTCAGCTTATTGTCGCTATCACTCGCTCTGTCCATTTTCACAGCAGACCTTAACTCACATCCCACTTCAGTCAAGGCGAGTTCTATTTCTGACTCGGCGACAGAGATTGGGATATTATCTATCCACACTTTAGAAGTGGGCGTTTGCTCACCTGTATTTCCTCGTAGAATAAAAGGATTCGAGTTCGATACCTCAACCGCAGGCCCTTTACCAGAGTGTCTGCTCGTGCCACGTTAGTCGCAGGGTAAATCCGCGAGAGCCCTCTTATTTCCTGTGATCCCAAAATGGAGCCCTGCCCGATGTAGGCCTACTCTCCGCAGTGTGGCTTATTTCCAAGACGGTCGGACGGTTGTTCGTGGCACCTGGAATGCGTTTTTGCTTCAGAAAGACCGGTTTTTTTGTGTTGAAAACTCGGCCATCGTAATACGGCGCTACCGAGGGTTCGAAAGCAGAATCGAAGTTCGTAACACGCTGAAGGAAGCGCAGCGGGCAAGTCAAAAACTCGCCCCGCTTAGCACAATGCGGTCCGTGCAGAGCGCGTAAACCTCGCGTCCGCACTCCACGGGAGTCGCTCACGGAATCTCTCACTTCTTGTGATATTGTTCATTCGTTCGAAACGACTTCTGGACTGAAACTGAACGTAGAAAAGAGGAAGCGCTGACATTAGGTAAGCAGACTGATGAACAAAATCTTCCATTCTCAATAGTCAGTAAAATCAAAATTCTGGGTATGTATTTCCAAACAGACAAAAAATGGCCTGGCTTGATGAAGAAAACTGGCAAAATACACATCAACAAAAAAAAAAAGAAAGAAAAAAATAAGAAGAAACTGGAGCAGGAAGGATCTAAGCATTCATGGTAAAATTGTTGTTATAAAAACTTTTATACTTTCGCGGATAGTATTTAATATGCAGTCTAGACGCATACTGGAAGTGTGTTTAACAAGATAAATACTATGGCAAAGGAAATAAATAATCGAAGAGCGTCTGAAACAGTAAAAAGAAGAATAATGGAATCTAGTTACAGTAAAGGTGGACTAGACATGGTCAATATAAAGAATACCAAAAATGTATGTACTTGCAATGGGCTGGCAAATTATCTCGATCACCAGACGAAAATTGGAGTTTGATATCAACATGACATCCGAGTCTACTGAAAAAAACGGTAATAAAATCGTCACAGTAAACTGTGCAGCAAAACAAATGCAGTTAACTGATCTTCAAAATGATTTTTGGAAAGAAGTTATGACAAGTTACCTGATAATATATCTATGACACAAATAGAGGAAATAAATCGTATCAATCTTCAAAGCCACATGTTATTTCACAACAATTCAAATAAAAAAAACATCAAACACCCAAAGCACTTTACAGAAGCGCTTTCACAACAATCTTATAAGACACAAAGAAAAGATATTGTATTTCCAAAATGGTTAAAAAATGGTATTGAATATATGAATGACCTAATTCACGGAAATGAGAATCGATCGCGAAATATTAATGAAACTGCATGTGTTTCGGCTGTTGGTGCTTTGATCGTGCATTATAAAGTATTATGAGATCAGTCTCAAGCAAGCACAACTCTAGAATATAACGCCCTCGAGAACGCGATCCCTAATTCATGGATTAACTGGATTGAAAGTGATTCATTGCCTGAGGAAGAAACAACTGCCATTTGCTGTCAGGCAAGCATTTTTAATTCAAAACTAAAAGAAATAAGGAGAATTCTTAGCACCAAACATGAAAACTCAATGTCAGAGCCACATGCATGTGATTTCTGGCAACTAAAGAAAATTCGTCTATGCGAGTTGCAATGGAAAATTAATCATAAGATATATCGAACCAATATCATTTTGCACAAGATGAAAGTTACGGATACAGACAAATCTCATTATTGTGTATGCGAAATAGATTCTGTTAAACATTTCTTTTACCAATGCTCATCGGTGTATGCATGTTAGAAACATATGAAACTTTGATACATAGTAGGATTGGAGTGGATGCTAACTTAAGTGAAACTGATGTTCTGTTTGGAGTTTAACGCGATGTGGTAGACCAACAGAAAATTGACGACATAAACCATGTTTTTCTTATTGGTAAGATGTGCATTATTACTGCGCAAAAATATCCTTACCATCGCTTTAAGCTATTATTATCAACAAATGCATATGAGAAAACAATTGAGTGTGTTTACAGCTCGAATGGATGACATGGCCTCAGCAAGTCGTGAATGTCCTATGGTATTGAAATAATACAGGAAAAAATTGTCTATGGTCAGACAAATAGAAAGAAAAGTCGTTGGTATTATGAGAAATGTTAAAGAATCCCACAGCTCTCCCACCCTTCCCATTCCTTCCTCCCTCCCTCCCCCTCCCTCTCTCTCCCCTTTCTCCATCTCTCTCTCTCTCTCTCTCTCTCTCTCTCTCTCTCTCTCTCTCTCTCTCTCGTGTAGCCCTATCTCCATGCCTGTCCTTTTGAAACTGTATGAATGTGTCGGCACACCAGTAAAAAGAAACTCGTGGAGAGCGTGGCAGCAAAGAGTCCTCAGAAGAGAAGCCCCCTTCAAGAAGGTGTTTCGGCCCTTATCTCCTGACACTCTAGGGGGGTTGGGCCACACCCGGTTCATGACTCCGGATGTCCCCTCTGCTGCCCCTTTTTCCCCATCTTGGGACGAGCCATGGCTGGGATTCGAACCCATGCCCCTCTGGTCATGCCCATTTTCCACTTAATGACTCGCGCACTAACCACTGAGCCACTGGGACACCTGATATTTGTAGGAAAGTTAAGCCTTATGAAGTCCACTTTTGTTCCTCCTTGACCAGATCCAGCTTGAACACCTCTCTGCTGCTTCTGCCATTGCTTTCAGGGCTCTGGTTTTTTCCCTCCCTGCAACTGAGATCTGTTTCATGAGGCTGTATGCAGATGTTCCTACAAACCCCCTAGCTCCAATTTCTGCAGTGAGGACTTTGACCTGATAGCCTTCTCTCCTAAGGCTGTTTGCCAGATCAGCATACTTTTCAGTCTTGTCGATAGATTTGAGCTGCCTCCATTCTGTTCTCATATGGCACCGTGAGCTCGATCATGATCAGCTGCTTGGTTGACTGAGAGTGGACTACTATGTCTGGTCTCATGCCACTCTTGCTGATGATCTCTGGGTGACTCTTCCATTCTGGGAGGTCTGCAGTGCACTCCCAGTCGTCTGCACCGTCCAGCAGACTCTGCCTGCATGTTCCGAGTGGCACTGTTGTTTTTTGGCCATGATTCGCTGCCTCCTGCCGTGAAGAATGTTGCGGGTGCTTTTGGAGTCCTGATTTTCCCTTTTGTGGTGTTGGTACTAGCCCAGACTACTTGTACAATCTCTTTGAGCACTTGGTTGTGCCTCCATGTGTACCGTCCTTGAGCCAGGGCTACCTTACATGAGCTTAGGACATGCTCCACTGTTTGTTTTTCATGACAGAGGGGGCATGAAGGATCGTCTGTTTTTTTCCCCACTTCACCAGGTTTGCATTTGAGGGCAGAAGGTCATATGCGATCTGTGAATGAAGCTGATCCTGAGAGGGGCCATGTGCCAAATGTCATTCCAAGTGAGACTTCTTTGGAGTGCATTCTCACACGGTTGTCCATTGCCCTTGCTGGCTCTGCTGGACTGCTTTTTGGAGTCTTTTTTGGTCTTCTTCTTTTCTCATCTCCTGAATCATCATGTCTCGTTTGGCTTTTCCTTTGGCCTTTGACCACCATTCAGTTTTGATCACCCACAGTCCTTGTCTGTTGGTCTGTGTGTGTCCTGTTATTTCTCTGATCTTGAGACTTTCTTTTGCAGAATCTATCGCCTCTTGAACTTTCCATTTTCTGCCTGTCTTCAGCTGGGGCTTGATTGCTTCTACCACCTTGTCTCCTGAGTCCTCCAGCATGCTTTGATAAACCGCATTGATAAACCCAGGGGGTTTGTATTATGCGACAAAATATTGAAACTGCCCTGTTATAGTCCATGTTGTAGTGAATCATACAGATTATGCACGGTGAGCGTGTTTTAATACTGGGGAAGAACCTTTATTATTTCCTTGACTGAGGTGTGCGTATGTACCTTAGAGACGGATTCTGTCTTATTAATCAATTAGGAAACGAACCGATTTAAACATTTCCCGTATATTTGGAATGGCATGTCGCAGTACTATATCATAATATTGAATCATTTTATTCGCAAAGAAACCCTCTCTCCCTCCCCCCCCCCCCCCCCCCCCCCCCCCCCCCCTCCCCCTCTCTCTCTCTCTCTCTCTCTCTCTCTCTCTCTCTCTCTCTCATTGATACTGATTGTCTGGCTGCAGGGCTTTCCTCGTGCATTCCTTGTAGTCTATTTTTTCTCACTGTAAGGATAGCCTTCTAGGGGAATAGGCTGGTTCGCGAGACGAGCTGTACTCCATTTTTACTACATCTGTGTCCCCCCACCCCCACCCCACCCCACCCCGTCTCTCTCTCTCTCTCTCTCTCTCTCTCTCTCTCTCTCTCTCTCTTTTTTTTTTTTTTTTCACAGCAAAATTTTCTTACTGGAGAGTTAGGGAGCTACAGAGAGACAGAGAGAAAACCAGTGAACGGTAAGATATTCGATCGGACACCCTCCTCCAAAAACATTTACCTCGCTTCGGTCTAACGGTAAATGTTTTCCAAGGACAAGTTTTGACTTTAATCACCAGCATCGTCACCTTAAACTGTTTTCTGAGGGTCTGAACAGTGGTGTTCCTGGCCCTCAATGCTGGCTTGAAACGGTGGTCCTAGGCCGATCATTGCGTGCCAAAGATTGGTTTTCTCGGTCTGCACTGACAGTGTATATAGGCCGTCAAACAGTTTGTGGGCCGTCGACGACTGTTGCTGTGTCATTCTGTGGTTGTACATACATGGATGGTTACTGTAAAGTAGTCTGCTTTTGAAAGAAGCGGGGGGAGCGAAAGGTAATCCTGCTTTCCGCTCAGTAAGTTGACTGTCGCTTTTGTCCCCACCCCACCACTACCCACCTCGCTTGCTTTTGTCCCTCATTTCCTCTCCCCCTCCTCCTTTACCCCCCTCCTTCTCGAGCACCCCCATACCCCTCTCTCCCCAAATTCCACACTTTATTTCTTTCTCCAGATTTCAAGATCACTGTGGATATTATTCTACACCATGCCTAACACGGCACTTGACCACAGGACTGTGACAGAAACTTTTTTTTAATCCTGTGGCAGTGGACATGTCCAAAAAGAAATCGGAGAAGAAAGACAGAGACAGTCGTAGTGACCACAGGCGCATGAAACAGTGTATAAGAAGTGAGCTGTTTACATGGTTCATGGGCATAAGTCTCGCTGCCCTCTGCTCTCTATTCGTTGTGCGCGCTGAAACAGTGCAACGAGGTTGAACTCAATCCTGGGCGTATGGGTGATGAAACTCTCGTTCGCGCAGCGACATGAAGTCTTGAACTGCGACTGTCACAAATCATCCGTAGTGTGCATATGCAAGAAACTAATCTTAACAGACAAATGTCTGAGCACTTCCACTGTCTTGAGAATTCTTTGGGAAAAACTGAAGATGAAATGAAAGGGATGAAGGTGGACATTTAGGACAACAGATCTGATATAAGTAAACTCCAACGAGACAGCGTTTTTATTCATGAGCGCATCGACAAGTTCGAACGAAGTATGGATCGCCTGGATATTAACACGAGGGGGAAAAAACCCTTAATTTGGTGGTGGGGGGGGGGGGGGGGGTCTACGAGACGGATCCAGAAGGTTTTACTGACATCGACGAATTACTGCGACCATGAATACTCGTTCAACAAGACAGGTTTGGAAAATCAGTGACTGAGCATACACACAGAATCGGTCAAAACACAAGAAATAAGTCATCAAAGAGACCTTTGATCGCGACCTTCCGGAACGCGAACGACAGACTATGCATCCTTAGAGACCAAGAATTTAGAAACAACCTTCGGCAGTCGGGCATCAGAGTGTCAGCTGTCTTGTCACCACGCCAACGCGAAAAAGGCTCCAACAACTACGCGGTGAGGGCAAAATAACGTTCTAGAAGGGCAGGCTTCACGTGGAAGGTGGAAGCATAGAAAAGACACAGGTCAGCCTCACAACAGTTGGAAGACTAACAGATGGAACTCTGCAGCAACCCCCCAAACTGATTCAAAAGTCGGCTGTCAAGAGGATGGCCCACATTCTCCCAACTCCGCACGCGAGACTTACAGGGATCGAGTTTTACGAGGGGAATCAACGTACCTAAATCGGGATCTAACCCACATCCAGAGTTTTCCCAAGCAACCCACACTGCAGGAGGGCGGAGACAGGTGAACGCAGTACTGCAACATTGTATAGCTAACCCAGAACAGACAGGTGTTGCTCATGAAACAAGAGGAGCAGCACAGTATGAAAATTAACATCAGAACCAGGGACCGTATCAACATCACGACTACTTTTTCTGAAATCAGGGAGGGTTATTTAGTCCGCAATACCACCTTCTCCCAGCTATAGGTGACTGTAACCAGTGGCCAACATTGTTAAACAGACACAACACAGGGATCTGCGTGCCTAGTCTGGTCGGAGCAACCACAGAGTACACATGTCACCGGGAAACAGATTCATCCCCTCGCTTCCGTCCTGTCACAGAACACCAGGACCCACAGGTCACCAGGAACGACGCATCCAGTGAATCAGCACAGTTCGAACCACAGCCAACAACCAGGCAGGCCAACCTGACGCAGAAAGGGGCCCACAGACAGCTCTTGTGCCAACGTCTGATGTACAGTTATCTTCTGATCAAGCAGATCCTTCTCAAACAGCTTCTATATGGACGGCCAGTGTGCAGACTGCCTCTGTGCTAGCTACAGATGCAGCCATTACGCAGTTCAACCCTCCGATTGCAGCATCTACACACACGGAAACCATACAGTCACCCACCACGCCTGTAGTCTCCTCTCAGCCAGTGACCACACAGACCACCTCTGTACAGGCCGTCACATCGCAGACAGAGATGGCACAAGACACGCGACCTGTCTGTTCTGGTCAGGCAGTTTGCTACTCAGGCAGTCACCGATCAAGCGACCACTATGCCTGCAACGCCCGTGGTATCTGCACATCCAGTTTCCTCCAAGAATGTCACCACTACCGTGACCGGCACAGAGGCAGTGACTTCACTGGCAGGGTCTGTACAGCCACTGGTGATGTTCGTCACTCTCTACAAGCTGTCAACAGCCAGGCCACGTCCATTCAGGCAGGGAGTGGACAGTTGAACATGTCCGATGAAACATCTTCGATGGATGAGGCGCACCCAGACTAAGCTGCTGGCATTAAATTTGACTCTTACGACCACAATGGACCCAAGACACGTAGTAAGTCACCCAAACACCCCGTTTCAACGAAAAAGAGAAAGAATAGGACACTGACCGACGCCCATACACACATTTCGATAGTTTTGAATTTAACAACATTCGCCTCTCTCAATGTTGAAAATTTGGCAGCTAAACTGGGCGAATCAGATTTTGAAAGTTTTGTTTAGTCGTTCGATGTATTTTTTGTGCTGTAGAGACATTTGCAACATTTCCTTTTGATAGCTATATTCATTTGAGAACTACTGTTGTTTTCAAACCCCTGTTGTTAAAGTGTCCAGGCGAGGACGACCATCAGGAAGCGTGGTAGTGCTGGTCAAAAAATCATGTATCGCAAATAGCCTGTAAACATGATAATATGATCTGCTTGAAATTTTCGTTATTTGGATGTGGTGAAGATATTCTATGTACTTTCATATATGTGCCCCCCATACAAAAGCCCGTATTATGAAATGAAAAGTGATGTAAACTGCTCGATACGTTTGCTCGAGGAATTCCTTGTTAGTTTTCTACAAAACGGGGTTTACATACACCTCATGATTATGGGAGATTTAAATGCCCCCATTGGACAATGGAATCTCGAGAGTGATACTGACGAAAACGCTAACACCCAAATCTATAGGTAGCCTGAAGACAAGATAATAAATCAGTTTGGAAAGGTTCTTATTGATGTCTGCACGATTTCCGGTGCTTACCATTAATGGGATTGCCCCTGGTGACACAAATGGCAAATTTACTTTTGTAGCAGATCAAGTTAATAGCGTCATTGATTGTGTTATTGTGCCAGGTGACCTTTTCTTTTCATTTTATCCCTTCTTTAAAATCGACAGCTGGGTTGAATCCAATCACTTTCCTATCCATCTTGTGTTACCTTGCAGACCTATAGTGCCACATAATAACCAGACAGAGAAAGTAATGAAAGATAAAGAAACTGTGACCAAAATGAAATGGAATAATGAGAAGAAAGGAGATTACTCAGAAAAAATAAGCAACCATCATTCTTAAAGTATGTTCCCAACTAGCTTTCAGCCAGATAGATACATGCGTTGATTAAGCCCTCGTAGTATTCATCAAAATATTCTTCGTGCAGGGGAATGCATGAGACGAAGGATTCAGTGGGTACACCAACTCCCACAAATAAATGGTATGACAAAGAAAGTTTACAAAGGAAGAGAAAAGCACGTAAAGCTTTGGATCTTTACCGAAATTCAGGACTTGACCCAGGCAAACACAATTACAGAAAACTAAGATCACACTATAAAACCCTGACTAAAGAAAAGAAAGAGTTGCACAAAAAGTCAGTCCAAGAAACTCTTCTTAATAACAGGTAAAACAGTAGTAAATTCTGGGACACTATTCGAAAGGTTCGCTATAACAAAATGACCCCACCAAACATAGAACTTGACACATAGAAGAAACATTTCGAAACCGTTTTCGGCGAAAATGCAGTGGATGCTCACCAACAGAGGGACACAATGCACCATCAAAGGGGAGAAAGGGTTGTCCTAGAACTTGACAATCCTATTACCGAAAAAGAGGTTTTAGATGCGATAAGAAATATAAAACCAGGTAAAGCAGCCAGGCTAGATGATATATGTGGAGAATTTCTCAAATGCGCTGACGATCACGTTACACCATTTCTAACAAAGCTGTTCAACAGGCTATACGATGCAAACTACTTCCCCGTGAGCTGGTGTCAATCAGTTCCAATCTTAAGAAAGGGTGACGAACCAAATCCTGATAACTACAGAGGTATAACACTACTTAGGGTTGTAGGAAAGACATTTACAGCCATTTTCAATAAAAGATTATGTAACAGGGTAGAAAACGAAAACAAAATTAGCATGGTACAAGCATGTCTCAGGAGAAACTATTCGACCATTGATCATATTTTCACCTTGACAACAATAGTGAGAATTAAACTGTACAGTAAAAGAGAAGGAAAAAATACATGCTACGTTCATAGACTACCGCAAGGCTCTTGACACGGTAGGCAGAAACAAACTCTGGTAGACACTTGAAGAAAAATTTTGAAAAATTAAATTCTGAAGGCTATGTACAGCTCTGTCTGAAAGACTATTCGACCATTGCAAATGCAAAAATTTCTACCAAATTAATAATATTCTGAAGGCTATGTACAGCTCTGTTAAAGCATGCGTGATATGGGACGGATGTTCAACTGAATTTTTTATTTGCCCCCTAGTGGTAGATCAGGGCTGTCATCTAAGTCCAGTAATCTTTTCTTTGTTGATTTCAGAAGTTGCAGATTTTGAGAGACAAAATGGGAAACATGGCATACAGTTACAACCTGGCCTTAACGAAATATACTGTCTACTGTTGCTGATAATATTGTTCTACTTTCATCCACTCCAAGTGGTTACAAAACCAACTTAATAATCTAGAAAAGGCATCGAAGGCTTTGGATCTTACGGTAACTTAGACAAAACTAAAATAATAATTTTTAGAAAAGGAGGATTTGCTTCTGCCAGAGAAAAACGGACCTACGATTAGAAAGTTGTAGAAGTGGTGAATAACTACAAATATTCACCCTTACCATAAAATTGTCAGAGTCTTGCGCCTGTGAAGGATTCACTTGCAAAGCGAAAGGTAAAGTACTTTACATCTTGAAGCCAATGTGGGCACTTGGCAATCTAAACACAAAAGTATTTTTTCAGCTCTTTGATGCACAAGTGAAACCGATGCTCCTCTATGCAGCAGAGATTTGGTGTATGAATGAATTAGATATTATCGAATCAGCTCCTCCTTTTTCTTTCTTCTTTTTTTTTTTTTTTTTTTTTTTTTTTTAAGATGTTCCAACCTCTGCGCAGCCTCAGAGGCAGTGCACCCACGCCGCTCATTCCTACTCCCCGTCCACAGCCACAGCCCGGTCGGCCCCGCCGCTGCCCCGGCACCGGCAATCCACAGGGAGCAGTCAATGTCAAGGAGACACTGGACTGCTGCCGAGTCACTTCGGTGGTGTTCAGTGGCGCCTGTTCTGATCTTACATACGCAGGACACCACCTACTAAGCCCCCTACTGACGACAATAATTGCTTAGTCGCGGAGCCGGCGTGAGTGAGCTGTCGCACCGGAGGGCGCCACCACGTCCGCCCAACGACAGCCCCCATGGTCTCGCCGATACTGGTGACCCCGACGGAACCAAACCAAGGCCACAGACGTGGAGAGGACATCGAAATTGAGGTCACCATGAGAGCAGGGCATGAAGAAGGCCCACAGAATTTGAGACTTTTTTTTAATGCTGATCGATGAGAATGAGGATGATTACGATGATGCTACAGATTTCCATTTCGGCCTGAGACTACATGACAGAGCTGTACTCTACGCTTCCTTTCATAATATACCCCGGCGTCAACCAAGCCCGAGAGATACAGGCACCCCGCAGTGTTGGTTAGGAAATTTGAGCAACACTCTCAGAACTCATCCATTAAGTGGATGAAACTCGACTGTGTGGTCCCAGTCTTCCCAACTGAGTCCGCAGCAAACTCAACTCTGGGTATGAGCCGATCGGGGCAGAAACCCCACATGACTCTGATGGGATTCGAACCCCACGACCTCCCAGCCGAGTCCGCGACGCTAACCACTTTGCCATGGCAGCTGGTGAATCAGCTCATTTATTTGCGTGTAAAAGACTACTTAATGTGTCAAACAAAAACACAAATCATATGATTTATGGAGAAACTGGCAGGTACCCTCTGTATATAGAATCCACTACATCAAATATTCGCTATTGGCTAAAACTAAGTAAGATCGAGTCCACACGCTTCCCAAAGCAAATCGAGTCATTGATGAAAAAGGCTTTGGATAGGAATGATATCGCATCAGATAACTGGCTCTATAAAATAAAGCATGTTTGGAACTCTATGCCTTCCATTATGTTTGGGCAAACAAGAGCACTGCAAATGAAATACCTGTCCTAAAGCCTATTAAACAATGATAGATACGTTGGTTCGCAAAACATAACAGCAGTGATAGGTATTCTGCCTACCGATCTTTCAAAACAGAGTTTGTCCCCGAACTTTATCTTGATAACATTACAATTAAACGTTTTAGAGTTACTTTGATAAGACTACGACTTGGCTTAAACAAGTTTGGCATTAATAAGAGATTTCAAAGTGCTGATATAATTCGACTCTGTCCATTTTGCCCCGGCATGTTGGAAGATGAACTTCACTTCATCTTTATATGGTCTAAATACTTTAACATTCGTTTGTAGTATGTCCCAGAACTGATAAATTTGAACAATATCACTTTACCCATGTTCTCCAAAACCCATGCTGAGCTTCCAGAGGAAGCTGGCAATGTATACTTATTACAGTTTAAAACTTAGAGGAATCATTGCAATGAGGCCGTTATTACAGGTACATGTTGTATGACACGTAATGATCAGATCTTGTGTTTAATGAGATGTTTCTTGTTTCCTTTTGCGTTTTCCCTTGTGTGTGTGTGTGTGTGTGTGTGTGTGTGTGTGTGTGTGTGTGTGTGTGTGTGTGTGTGTGTGTGTGCGTGCGTGCGTGTGCGTGCGTGCGTGCTTGTGTGTGTGTGTGTGTGTGTGTGTGTGTGTGTGTGTGTGTGTGTGTGTGTGTGTGTGTGTGTGTGTGTGTGTTGTTGTTGATTCTTTATATGATTACCCCGTTATGCTTGGAAAACAATTTGCAGGTTAGTTTTGGTATTTGTCATCAATGGGATGCTTATAGAGATATTTTACCTGATACTCAGGCATTCGCTCCTTCATTCGAATGTATGCTTGTGACTTTGCTTTTCGCCAGTCCACGATGAACAATTTACTCAATCTTGTAGCTGCTCGGTTATTTGCACTTTTGTTATTCATTTATGTCATGCATTGTGCTGATGTTGTATGTGAGAGTTTTTGACCTTGCATGTATCCTTGTTTTTGTTAATGATTACACTCTCCCCGCCTCCATGGCTTCTCCTCCTTCCCCATCATCCATTTTGCGTGTGGGCCGGTGGCCTTCACAATTAAACCTGTATCAGTCTCTCTCTCTCTCTCTCTCTCTCTCTCTCTCTCTCTCTCTCTCTCTCTCTCTCTCTCTCTCTCTTTTTTTTTCTTGTTCCTCCCTTTCCCTTCCTTCCGTCCTTCTTAGCGCACTTCTGGTATCATCCTGCATACTTATTTTCGTCTTTTGTTTGAAGGATGGTTCCCTGGAGATGTCCGGGCCTTTCTCTTTTCCTTCGTTTTTTCTTTGTCTTTTCTCTTTTCCCCCTTGTATCTTTTGTTACATGCGGTGTTAAAGTGTCACTACACCAAACACTAGTGCAAAGATAAACCCTGGCGCGCGCCAAAAGATTAAAGTCAGCAAGAAAATGTCCATTAATAGTAATATAACACACAGACTTGCATGGTGAGTGAGGATTGGGGGGATAAAAGACCGTCTTTACAAAAAAGGGAAAAAAAACAAACAAAACAAAAAAAGACAAAAAAAGATTAGGAAAGGCGGGAGTGGTGAAAGGCTGAAAAAGTATGTACACTTTTTGTTTAACGAAGTATTGCTGTATTTTTTTTATGAACAAAGAAAACGGAAGTGGTAACGAATTCTCTCCTTGTCGTTTTTCTCGATAACTCCCAAAATTAAAAAAAAAATTGATTTACAGCCATAAAAAAACACATGCTTTGATAAATGTTTTACATTCTGAAAAAAAAAAGAAAAAAAAAACACTGAGTATTTTACCGTTTACTCTTTCTTTCAAAAGTTCATCACACACACACACACACACACACACACACACACACACACACACACACACACACGCGCGCGCACGCGCAGACGCACGCACGCACGCACGCACGCACACATACACACACACACACACTCACACACACACACACACACACACACACACACACACACACACACACACAAGAAAAAAAGTGAACAGATGCAATCTTAGATGACATTTGAAAATCAAGGAGGAAAAGAAAAGGAATGAACACACACACACACACACACACAAAATTAAGGTTGCAGTAAAAAAAAAATTACATAATTATTTCACATGTGATCTTACCCAATGTAAAAAAAAGAGAAAAAAAAAGATACATTTCACTCTCTCTCTCTCTCTCTCTCTCTCTCTCTCTCACACACACACACACACACACACACACACACACATACACACAGAGAGAGAGAGAGGAGAGGGGGGGGGGGGGGGGGGGGGAGAAAGAGAAATCTGTACAGGTATAGTAGTCCAAATATTGGCTGAGATGCTTTGCTTCTTACTAGATTAAAGTACCATGCGTGCTCCAATGTGTGGTTTCAGATCAGCTTTGGATGTGAACATTTACAAAAATGAACATAGCTAGATATTTGAAACTGCGTGTTCTCGTGTTTATCTATATGAAAACCATTTGAGCAAAGGTCAAAGTGTACAATGTTTCCTGTTAACAAACAAAGAAACGAATAGAACAAAAAACTTAATTGTGTAAGTTAAAAAAAAAAAAAAGAGAGAGAGAGAGAGAGAGAGAGAGAGAGAGAGAGAGAGAGAGAGAGAGAGCCAATACTGCGAATAAGAAACTTTGATGGATTAGGGTTTGTTCAAGTGAAACCATGGTCGCCCGTTGTCGTTATGAATCACACAATAGCGACATTAGACACCTTTGATTCTAAGGGTTCACTACACCATCGGACGCCTGTCTGTCCCCCTTAGTGACAAATCGTTGTCTATTTAAGACCCAGCTAAAACAGGAATTAAGAGGAGGGAATGAAGGTTGAGCGTTACGGATGATGTGCGGTGCGTGTTTTGCTGTCTGACCCTCAACTGAAGAAGTTTGGATGTGTGTACGGCTTTTCCCTACACACACCAACACCACACGGACATAGTCAGCCAGTGGACATAGTCAGCCAGGCAACAAGTTAAGTTTCCCTTTTTTTTTTTTTTTTTTTTTTTTTTTTTTTTTGCTGCCTGAACTATCTAATCACAACAAACACATGTTATACAATAAACAAAAGGAGGCACATCAATGACTCAGGCCACTGCCATCAAGGACACACAACAACATTAAATATTATACTAATATATTAATTTTTTTTTCCTTGCGCAGCCCAAGCTGGCACCCACTGCAGTGTTACCACAAACAGTTCATGCACTTGGCCGCGTCCGGCCCAAGTCACAGTCTTCACACAGTGCAGCAGAAGCCACTCACTATGCAGTTCGAGGAGTCCTTCCAGGGACTCCCACACAGCAGAGAAGTTTTCTCACGTCGTTCCGACGGAGAGCGAAGTCGCTCACGGAAACAGTTCGTGGAGTCCTTCCGGGGACTCCTACACAAACAGAAGAAACACACGTCGTCTACTGACCACTCGGTCAGCTTCTTCACACCCCACGGGGCGGAGACAGCGGCTGGGCTCAGGCTGCACCCCACTACCGGTTGGCAGTCAGCACCAGGTCGGACTCAGGGCTTCACCGACACCTTGGGAACTAACTACCTTGATGATCTAGCCTACTTCTTACATATCTATTGTTCTTGTTTGTCACTCGCAGTCACTCTTTACATGTCAGATTTCACTGGAATTGGGGGGGGTAATACCCATAATAAAAATCTACTAAGTTTCAATACAGTGGGTGCATTACAATAGAAAGATTTCCCTAATTAACACCATAATTGTTCACATTGAAGGAAAGGATTTCCACATGGAACCCCTTTCAAAATACCAAGAATACAATTATTACATACAAAGGAACGAATTCTGTTTGTCACCTTTTATCAAGAAAAGACTGTTTTCACTTTCCCACATCATCATCACTAGACGTGTTTAACTGCATATCAAAGAACGATTTCCGTTCGTCCCTTCACATCAAGAAAAGAATTAGTTTTTTTTTCATCTTTCCACATTATCATCACCAGACGTATCCACAACAGGAATCAGAATACATTTTCCAATAATTCACGCACAATCATTTTCATTGCTCATTTCCAGAGCTCACCAACACTCACATCATTATATCACTTTAGGGAAAAAATAAACAACACTTTTTTCAGTTATACATTGATGATACAAGATTACTTTTTTTATCCGATCACATGTAAGTATACGTGTCTTTCTTCTTTCTACTCACTCCATTCATTCATCCACCACTCTCGACTCACACATTCACTAACTACAACTTCCTACAGTCACCCTATGTCTTGTCAAATTACAAGATGTATTAAGGAAAATTAAACATTTTAGGCCTTTACTAAGAACTGGAAAGTTCCCAACTACCTGTAGGAAAAAAAAAGCAACTTCCATTTAACTAGGGAAATATACCTGACTGCCAGTGACGACACACCTTCAGTCTGCCTTCGGCTCGTTTGGACAAGTCGCTCGGCCGGTTGCTCCTCGGAGACTGAAGGGAAATCCTTGTTCACCCGACTAACACAAAACGCAGGTAAGTAGCTGTCAGGAGAAACAGGTCAACCGGCTTTTACAGGTTTACCTGTTCCGGTCCAACGTGTCCCCAAAATTTTGGACCGGACGAAATATGGTCCGTCACATTGAGGTTATTACCCTGCTGCGCATGGCTGATGACATAAGAGCTGATTGTTGGAAACACTTCCAGTTTTCCTTCACCAACCCAGTGAAATACTTCTTTGCGTCAAATATTGAAGACCGTCGAGTAGGGAACAATCAGTAACTCTTTTCTTCTTCTCCTCCTTCCTTTGAGTGTCCACAATAAACAATTTGATTTTTCTGACACTTTTCAGGTTGGGGCTCGCCCTGCGAAGAAGGAAAAAAAAATCAGAGCAGCAGTTGCACTCTTGACTGGAAGGTGTCAAGAGTGGGGGCGGCCACAGTCTCTGCTAGCAACTCATTCCAGTCTCCGATTGTTCCGGTGAAGAATGAGTTCTGCCGGTACTGTGTGTGGCACTGGATGGCAGAGTACTGTTGGTCATGTCCTCTTCTTTGGCGGACCGGAGCTGGATGAAGTTTGTTGTGGCTGACTGCGACCATGTTCTTGCGAATCTTGTACAGCATTGTCAGACGTGCCATCTGCCGGCGTCGCTGAAGGGAGGGCCATCCCAGTCGAGAAAGCATATTATTCACACTTGAGGTGTTGTGGTAGCGGTTCAATACGAAGCGAGCCGCCCTTCTCTGCATTGCTTCCATTCTGTCCACATTCATCTGTGTATGGGGGTCCCACACAGAGCCGGCGTATTTCAAAAGGGGCCTGACAAATGTCAGGTAAGCCCTCTCTTTCAGCTCTGTGGGGGCAGCTCTCAAGTTCCGACGAAGAATCCCAACATCCTGCTTGCTCTAAAAGTAATGACATTAATGTGAGAATCCCAGCTCTTCTCAATGGTGACGCCGAGATACTTGACTGATGACACAGTGTCAAGTGTGTGTCCATGCAGCTTGTACTGGTAGTGGAGAGGTCGCAGACTTCTGGTCACAGGAATAACAGTACACTTCCCTGGTGAAAAACCATATCCCAGCTCTTCTCCATTCTCCAAGGCGATGGAGGTCCTCTTGTAGCTGGTCTTGGTCTCGCTGGGATGTGACTACTCTATAAGCTGCAGTGTCGTCAGCGAAAAGACTACAAGGTGAAGTCAGGCTCTCACGGAGATCATTAATGTATACAAGGAACAGGCAAGGTCCCAAAACTGATCCTTGTGGTGCACTGACTTCACACCACATATTCTGATTGGGCTTCCTCCGCTACAACTGCTTGACGTCGGTTTGACAGAAATCCCTTGATCCAGTGGTTGACCTCACTCCCGATGCCGTAGTGGTGAAGCTTGTGTAAGAGGAGACTGTGATTTACCTTGTCAAATGCTTTAGCGAAATCCATGACCAGGATGTCAGTCTGTCGTCCCTCTTCCATGCTGTCTACCAACTCATCAATGAACTCCAGGGGCTGGGTCTCACAGGATCGCTGTTTCCGTGCCGCTGGGCATAGATGCTCCATCACAGAGCTCAGGATGGTGTGCTCCAGCAGTTTGCAAGAGATACAGGTCAAGGAGACAGGCCTGTAATTCGTTGGGTCATAATGCTCCCCCTTCTTGTATACTTTTTACAAAAAAGCGACGAATTCGTCGTTAAATGCGTGCAGAAAGCACGTCCATCGTCTATATTGCGAGCGCAAACATGAAGTGACAACTGAATTAATTCGGCATTGAAAGAACTACTGGTGTGCTGTATGTGGGTAGTAAATAACAGTGAGCATGTGCTCGCTGTCGTATGCAGTTACAAATATGTCAGGATATATGATAAGACTCGCCATGTAAGGTGAGCTTTGCTTTATTTCATATAATCATGAGTTGTTTCCCGCTAAAACTAGTGCTAAGAATGACCGTGAGACGTTAAAAAGAACGATGTTTACGAGTTGAAATACGTATTCCGATAGCATTCTGTATAACAAATGAATATTTGAACAGGAAACTTTCAACGAGGGCCTGATCGAAGACCGCCTTTCCGTTGGCTATGTCTTGCTGCAGGAGAAAGCGAAAGCGGACTGGTTTGTCAAGTCGGCTGCTGACGTCATGTAACGGACAAAAGAGACTGTTTTCAACGTCACAACCGTTCGTGCCGGGCACCGGCTTGCTTGTTGTCTATGTAAAGAGTTGTCGGGGTTGGCAGCTCATGTTCCATGGATAGCCTCTCCTTCTACCCTCTAACCCCTTTATTCCATGGATAGCCTCTCCTTCTACCCTCTAACCCCTTATTCCATGGATAGCCTCTCCTACCCTCTAACCCCTTATTTCCTAGTCTCCTTCTACCCTCTAACCCCTTTCCCTG
Organism: Conus betulinus; assembly: GCA_016801955.1. Taxonomy (NCBI): domain Eukaryota; kingdom Metazoa; phylum Mollusca; class Gastropoda; order Neogastropoda; family Conidae; genus Conus; species Conus betulinus. Next base: position 177,372 of record JADBJO010003626.1, on the reverse strand, counting down.
TTACTTAGTTGGTTGACGTTTCTATGTTTTGTTAAATTCAAATTTCGAGATTTTGTTAGTTTTTGGTGTTAGTGTATTGATTACAACCGTGTGTGTATGCAGCATTTCATTGATTTGAGTTCTGTTTGGTGGTAATTTTAGCAAGCAAAGACCATAAGATGTGCTATTTAATGGCTGTTAGGAGAAATATACGTTATAAATTGCCATGACAGCACATGCGAATTAAAATGGATAATTTGAGATTACAGTAGATTATTTCTCGCATAGCGATTGGTTCATCCACTTTCACATTAGATGCTGTGCGCGGGAACATACTCAGCTGGTGTCAGAATATACCAGGTGAAGGACACGCCTAGCGATTTAGGGTGGTATTTAACTTACGCTCTGGTGAGTGTGCTTTGGCAAAAATTCTTCTCAGACAGACAAGGGATAACATGTCAGTGAAAATATTTTTCTCCTTTTCATACATTAAAAAATAAATATATTTGAAGTAGTGAAAGCCCTTTCAGCGGCTTCAATAAAAACATCAGCTTGTTTGCCGCGCTCAGTCTCGGCACCGACCGGCGCTTTCAATTCGGCACTGACACCGACAGGCCTTCCAATGCCAGTCATGTCTAGTTCAGACCATGAGCCCGAACACGAGGGTAGCTCCCAGCCTGCCAATTCTTGTGATGATATAGGAAAGCTCATTATGAATTTGGATGCCAAATGGCACAAAAAAGATTCGACTCTCTCAGAAGTCGAGTTGATTCATGCGCTCTTGACCGCCATAAAGAGGGACAAGCAGTCGGCGCAGACAAAGGTGTAGAGGCCCCGCGCAAAAAGCGCGCAACGAAGACCCCACAGAACGCGATGTCCTCAGCCTTCATGAGGACAAAGACACTGATGAAGAAGAAAATCTCCTGAAATCAGTGGTGCAAGACCAGACTCAAAAAGGACAAAGTGGGGAATCATATAACACTGTTGGATGATATGGAAAATGAATACAGAACTAAGGAGACAGTGGGTGAGAAGTTGGATGAAAAATTGGCAGGGAATGTAAGCAAAAGATTCCATGGCAAACTCTCAGATGAAGTTTTAAAGAAACGCTTTGAAACCTACAATAGACCCGAAAATTGTCCAGACATGACCATACCGACCACAAATCGAGAAATGTGGACTCAGATCCCACCTCATGCTCGAAAATCGGACCTGAAAACGTCACACATTCAACACACCATCTCCAAAGCCGCCACTGCAGTGACGCGGACAGCGAATGCCTTACTGTCGGCGGACACGCATTGACACGATTGGTTTATTGGGCCTCGCGAGCAGGGAAATTCTTCTCCGTAGACGAGCTGACATAGCTGACCGCAAAGATGCCTACTATTCCATAGCCAGAGATAGTTACATGAGCTCAGTTGACCTCAAAGATGCCTACTATTCCATAGCCATTCACTCAGATTTTTGGAAACTGCTCAGATTTGTCTGGAGAGGTCAGCATTATGAGTATACAGCTCTGCCCAATGGCCTTGCTTCAGTTCCTCGTTTGTCCACAAAACTGATGATGAAACCTGTGTTTGCCAAGCTAAGGATTAAAGGACATATCTCCACAGCTTTTCTTGATGACAGTTTGTTGTATGGTTTTACAAAGCAGGAGTGCATGAGAAATGTCACTGACACTGTGATTGCTCTTCAAAAGTTAGGCTTCCTGATACACCCAAACAAGTCAGAGCTGAAACCATCCAAACAAATTCAGTATCTGGGTGTGATCATTGACTCAGAATCAGTGACAGTCAGACTCACTCATGAGAGAAAAAGAAGTCTTTGTGATAGCTGTACAGGCCTGCTGCATAAAAGGTCTGTACCAATCACAGAGGTGGCACAGGCAATCGGGAAAAGTATTGCCAGCCTTGTAGCAGTCAAACATGGGGCTCTCCATTATCGTTTCTTAGAAGCAGAAAAAATCCGTGCATTAAAGAAAAGCTCTGGAGATTTTGACCAATTCATGACGTTGTCAGACAAAAGCAAAGCTGAGTTAAAATGGTGGGTTACTGCTGTAGACCAATGACATTGGCACCAGTGAACCTGATATTGTAGTCATGTCGGATGCCAGCCTTACCGGCTGGGGATGTGAATGTGAGGGCATATCATCAGGAGGGGAATGGTCTACAAGTGGAATCATATTCTAGAATTGAAAGCTGTTTTGTTAGCATTACAGAGTTTTCAAAAGAAACTGAAAGGAAAGCACGTCAGATTGATGAGTGACAACACCACTTGTGTGTCGTATATTCAACACATGCGCACAAGTCGTTCAGAGGTCTGTAATTCCTTGTCAGTGAAAATATAGTCATGGTGTGTTGACAATGATATATGGCTTAGTTACATTCCAGGTAAGCTGAATGTTATTGCAGATTATGAATCCAAACACACTAACATGGATGCAGAATGGAAACTTGACAGCAGTCGCCTCAAGCCTGCATTCCAAGAATGAAGCATTTTGCCCACCATTGAAATGTTTGCTTCCAGGCTGAACAAACAGATGGACAAATATTTCATATAGACCCTGACCCCTGCTTTTGCTGTTGATGCATTCAGTATCTCGTGGAAAAAACATGACTGTGTATATGTTTCCACCGTTCAGTGTGGTGACACGAGTCCTTCAGAAGGTTCAGCAGGACAAGGCCATTGGGGTGCTAGTGGTGCCGAACTGACCAAACAGGTATGGTACCGAGCACTCCAGTGACTGTTGGTGGCCCCCACCCGTAAGGCTCCCGTGCAGGACCAGGCTTCATACATCTCCTCAGCCAGCCAGAGGCCTTTCATCCCTGATACAGCAAAGGCGTCTGAACCTGCTAGTCTGCAAGATATGTGGCTAATCTACCAGCAAGCTGGAATGACAGGGGAAGCAGTGGATCTTCTGATGACTCATGGCGCCCGTCCACCGCCACAGCATATGACAGTTACATTAGAAAGTGGCAGGAATATGTAGCTAGAACTCGGATCACAGTTCCATCACACACAGATGTAGCAAACTTTCTTGCAGAACCGTACAAGACAGGAGCAAGCCATAGTACCATAAATTTAGCATGAAGTGCGATTTCTGCCTATCTCAGCACCCAGGGAAACGATTCTATAGGTAGTCATCCAGTTATATGTCGCATAGTTTAGGCAGCATTTGAAAATAGGCCATCCTTTCCAAAATATCAGGATGTACGGGATGTTGATTCAGTGATTCAATATCTTGCAGGCTGAGACAGTGTAGAGAAACTAGATCTCAAACATCTCACCTTCAGACTGGCAATGATTCTAGCACTAGTGTCAGGTCAGAGAGGCCAACTCTCCACGCACTGAATGTTGAAGATGTACAAATTAATGAAAGGAAGTGTAGGATAACATACTTAAGCAGTCCAAACCAGCATGTAAAACCTTTAGAGTAATTTGTTTTCCGAATCAAAAGCTGTATGTTGCTGTACATATGCAAGAATACTTGAATAGAACCATTAGCCTTAGACAAGGGAAAGAACTCTTCATTTCTCATGTAAAACCCCATGGACATGTTTAAAGAGACACTTTCTCCAGATGGGTAAAGACAGTGTTGGAGTCATCTGGAGTGGACGTTTCTAAGTTTCAGCGTAAAGTACTAGAACAGCTAGTACATCAGCAGCTTTCAGCAGGGATGTCCCCACTGACTCTATTTTGGCCGCTGCTGGCTGGTCAAGAGAAGGCACTTTTAGCCGTTTTTACTGCAAACCAGTGGTGCCACACAAAAGCTTCAGTCAGCACATTGTGGACAAGTTTGTAAATGAATTATAAAATCTGTTGTTTCCGATTTCATGTTGAACTGTGCAAGTAAAACGTTTGAGATGTGATGAATAAAATGTAAGAAGCTACCTCAGCAGTTGATTCCGTTACTGCGTTTGACCTCCTCCTCTAAATTCTCATGTGAATGTGGATGAACCAATTGCTATGCGAGAAATAATTATGAAATTAAACAAAAGTTACCTGTAAGTTGTATTTTAATTTGGATTATTTAGAGTATAGTGTTGGGAAGGAGCGTTCACATGCCCTCCCTTCACAGTTCTAATAGTATTTTAAAAACCCACCCAGGTATAGTGTTTGTTAGAGGAGGTCAATCACCTCTAAAACCTGAGTATGTTCCAGTGCACAGCATCTCATGTGAACACTCCTTCCCAACACCACACTCTAAATAATCCAAATTAAACTACAACTTACAGGTAAGTTGTTTAATTCATGAATTAATGGACATGGTTTTCCACAATGTTACACAGATCGTGAGGCTATCATTATATACCTTATTTTCCTTTGTTTAGTGAGAAGGAAAGGGAAGCAATAGCTGATGAACGTTGTTATTGACTGACAGCCTGTGAGAGAATGTCAAAGTAGACGATGTGGCAATCGTGTGTGTTGACTTGACGGCTGGTCCGACTTGTGATACTATGAGTGAGTGTAGGCTGTAACTGGCCTCTCTCTCTCTCTCTCTCTCTCTCTCTCTCTCTCTTAAATTACTCCAATGCGGCAACAGTTTGACACACCCATTGTGTTGGTTCAGCTACTCTGACATTAACATTTTTGCCAATTATGCTTTTGCGGTCCTTTCAGTTTCTGTTCCATAGCTTGAGAAATTCTTCGTGCAGGTCTGATGTCAGGATACCAGTACTGGCAATCATCAACAATAACAAAAAAAGAAGAAGAAAGCCAAAACGCTGTACCATCCTCTTCATCGAATTGACTGAGCCGTCGTACTTAAATGGTCATGTAAGTAGAAGCATTGTGGCTAAAGAACTCAGACCAAAACCTACAACGGACATAGAGTATAGGTTTCCACTCGTACAAAATTTGCTTTTTTCCAATTACAGATAAATATTAGTTACAAGCATCCAAAATATTCTAAACTTCGTGGATACCCATTCATTCCTTTGCAATCAGTAAGTAACATATGTGCTATGACTGGTATGCAAGTCGACAAGGAAGAAAGAACTAAATAGTGGAAGACATGTACGATACAGCTGATACATTCAGACATCACTTGCATCGAAAACTGGAGAATTGATAATCAGGCACCATGTTTGGTTTACTTATTCTGCTGGAGCCGTACTAACAGCATGAAAGTTACATGAGTCTCAGCAATTGCAGGCGTCACAGGATGGCTGGGGAACAGAACGGGCTGTACTGTCGAACCATCTTCACAGACATGTATCAGACCGTCCAAAGCTGGTGGCGATGAAACTGTCTCCTCAGCCTGGGGACAGGGGGCATAATGCAATGCCATTCAGAGTCTGAGGTCTCCTCACCTTTCTCCTCAATACCTGCTTTTTCCTTCAAAGGTGATTCCCAAGTTACAAGTGGCTTTGTGTCCGAGGTTTGGAAGTACCGCTAGATCTCTTAGCGAGTCACTCTCTTCCTGGGACTCAAACCATTCGGAAGTTAGATGACAAATGGCCCTCCTTGTCGCCCAGGCACTGATATCAAGACGAACACCCTTTCACTGAGGTAATGCTGGATTTTGTGTTGTTCCTGGTACCGTTGGTTAGACATGTGTTGAAACATATAATTGTTTCCTTTTTGATGGCTGTAAAATCTCGAGTTTCCGATAAATTTGCCTTTAAAACCGCAGAACCAGTAGGAACATCTAGAGATCGCACTTGAACAGAAGAGCACCTGCAATGAACTCGGCCACTACACCTCACAAACTTGCAGTGAGGAACCGCCAGCCCAATTATTGCAGTTCCCAGGCCTGACATTCTTTCTGTGACTCTCCCCTTCCACCTCAGAGGTCTGCTATTTAGCTTACGCAGACACAGACACCTCCCCTTTCCGACGAAACAGGTGTCTTTCCAGCCAGCCTTCTGTGATGGTTGTCCTGATCCCCAACCGGTCCACTCTCAGGCTGGCCTGGAGCTAAGTAGTCTGCCGCTCAGCATCGGGCATCTTTATTCCAACAGGACGGGTCTCTCCTGGACGCCAGATCTATGTCTCCCGCTAGCCTTTGGCCATCCGCTATGAGCGTGTGGTGAAATTCAACCCTAAACACCTTGACACTTAACACTAAGAATGAAAGCAGTCGAACTTCAAGAGTCCTGCCAAAACTAACAGATTTAAATTCGAGGAAATACCAGTTTGTTTTTTATCTTATATAAGTTCATTCAGTCTCCTCAACTTCCTTTCGGGAAAAAAGAGAAATGCAAACACATTGAATTCCATTTAGATCAAGATCTGGGTATAATCATAAATAACATTCAGAATTTAGTATTATGTTCATGCTGCTTTCGACACAGTTGATCACGAACTTCTCCTTTCAGATCTCAGCACAAACTTTGGCATATGTGACATTGCATTAACTGGTTAAGATCGTATCTGTCAAATAGACAGCAGGTTGTGCTTATTAACGAGAAACGGTCTTCTAAAATGTCATCAAACTTTGGCGTACCCCAGGGGTCTGTGCTGGGTCCAGTCCTTTTCATAATGTACACAACGCCCCTGACTGAGATCATTGACAGCCATTCTGTTCATCAAGAAATGTTCGCCGATGACACTCAACTTAAACATTCTGACACGCTAGACAACTATGACAATCTTGTCAAAAATCTTCAAGTCTGTGTCTCTGATATTAAACAGTGGAAGTCTACTAATAAGCTGAAATTAAATGATGATAAAAACAAAAGCTATCCAATTTACAAAACATTCATAAGCTCAAAGAATCCCGTCTTCATCCGTCAACAGTCCTAGGCTCCACTGACATCTCATTTATGCCATTTGTTCGCGACCTTGCTTCTATCTCGACTCTGATCTCACCCTGAAAACACCACATAGCCAAAATCTGCCAAGCATCCTTTCTCGAACTCCGTCGCATCAGCTCTATCAGACCTTTCCTTACAGAACAGACAACGAAGACATTGGCGTCTCCCTGCATTCTGTCAAGACCAGATTATTGCAACGCTCTTCTCCTTGGTGTACCCGCAGCCTTACTCCAGCCACTACAACGTGCGCGTGTGTGTGTGTGTGTGTGTGTGTGTGTGTGTGTGTGTGTGTGTGTGTGTGTGTGTGTCCGTGCGTGTATGCGCGTGTGTGTGTATGTGTGTGCGCGCGCAAGTGTGTTGTGTGCGTGCGTGTGTGTGTGTGTGTGTGTGTGTGTGTGTGTGTGTGTGTGTGTGTGTGTGTGTGTGTCCGTGCGTGTATGCGCGTGTGTGTGTATGTGTGTGCGCGCGCAAGTGTGCTGTGTGCGTGCGTGTGTGTGTGTGTGTGTGTGTGTGTGTGTGTGTGTGTGTGTGTGTGTGTGTGTGTGTGTTTATGACTCGCGAACGCAGAAGTGTGTGTGTGTGTGTGTGTGTGTGTGTGTGTGTGTGTGTGTGTGTGTGTGTGTGTGTGTTATATTTTTTAGATGTTGAATTATCAAAACTTGTAAAGCGCCCTGTAGCCTACGTTGCTAAGATGGGCGCTATAGAAATTGTCCTCATTATTATTATTTTAGTCGCTCAATTACTTCACTCCAAACAACTTATTCAAAAGTAAAAAGGAGGGGGATGTACTTATGGTTATCTCCGTGCAAAGTCATTGATATAATTCTGATTACAAGACTTCGGACAGGCCAGTGTGCAACAGACCGTGACAAGTCCAGTCAGTGAGCCTCCACCAGGCTGTGTGCATCCTTGGGAAAACACTCTTCACATTGTGAGGCCTCATGTTTATTTCCAGTTAAAGCGAATCCATTCTCCACACACACACACTCACACACTCTCTCTCTCTCTCTCTCTCTTAAGCACAAGCTCATACATCTCGGATACGTAAGTCTATCTCTCGCGCAGATAGTCACAGATAAGCGTGTGCGCGCACATACGGATACGTAAGTACGTGTCTACGCGCAGATACGCACAAGCCTATGTGCGCGCACACATACTCATACGTGTGTACATACATACGCACAAGCCTATGCGCGCGCTCACACATACTCTCTCTCTCTCTCTCTCTCTCTCTCTCTCTCTCTCTCTCTCTCTCTCTAACATACACATATGAGCGCACTCTCGGCACACATACACAAACGCAGACACACAAATACACATCGACTTCGCACATGGATGTATCCTGAGAAAAGTGGGATAGAGAATGTGAAGCGAAGAGAGAGAGAGAGAGAGGAGGGGGTGGGGTGCGGAAGAGAGAGAGAGAGAGAGAGAGAGAGAGAGAGAGAGAGAGAGAGAGAGAGAGCTCAGAAGAGAGCTCAGAACTCGGCGGGGTGGGGATGGACGCCTTTCTTCAAGAACTGAGATTTTAAGCACAGTGTGTTTTTCGAAATTGTAGTTGGTATACTAAAGTATGCATATCAATATGCATTCAGGCCACATAAATCATCGAACTTTGCTGTGTTATTGTCTGTTTTACTGTCCAGACTCTCTGCCTTTCAGCTAGTAGAGCGAGAATACCCAATGTCAAACAAACGGCCGTTTATGGTGCAGAGAATACCATGTCGATAAGTCAAACGAGCTGACGACTTGCATGAACGCGTCATGGTGGGTATTTTTTCCCCTGTCATTGATTGTGTTCATTTCAGGCGAAGTTCAACGAGCTGATTGCCAACTCAAAGGTGGCTCTTGTCCGTTTGAATATACCATTAATTACCATGATAACGAAACCACATAAAACGGGACATTTAAAGCAAGTTTTATAAGATTTCTCCCCAATTCCCCCAGCACCTGCCTTCGCATTTTTTTTTTTAAACATAAAGGACTACAGCAAGTAACCTCACATCCAAAGTGTTATGCTGGAGGTCATCTGAATCAAAATGTTTCGTTCTTCATCGGTGTATCTTTTTTTTTTTTTTCATTTGCAACACTATCTGGTACGCTGAAATCCAGAGCATACAGAAATACCTGTGGAAAATATCAGTACTATTTCCCTCTTTTGGTGATACAATGTTTTCTCCCCCCCCCCCCCCCCCCCCCCCCCCTCTCTCTCTCTCTCTCTCTCTCTCTCTCTCTCTCTCTCTCTCTCTCTCTCTCTCTCTCTCTCTCTCACACGAAGTTGGTTTCAATTTAAGTCAAAATTTGGCAGAATTGTGTTCTCATGTTCTGAGGTTATGGCATTTCTGATGAGCTTTTAGAAGCTGTTTGTAATTTTTAGCCCCTTTGATCATGGACAGCATCAGTGTCCTTGTTCTCTTCCTGAAAGCTGTGCTGTTGTTCTCAGTCTTCGCGGTGCTTTTTCTGTGAACTGAGTCTTGGTCACACCGGTTCTCTCTTTGTCATTCGTGGCTGTTTCTCTTGCACAGAAACTGCCATTTTCCCACAAAATGGGATCTTGACATTTATCTTATATCAAATTATCATATAAAATTTATCGAATGTAATTCTATCGTATCAAGCTTTTTCTTAAATCGTAACGTGTTACGGATGGGAAAATAACAACCAATTCGGTTGTTATTTCTGATTACTTCAGCAATTACCATATTTTGTACCAGTATTTGTTTCTATGGTGCTCTCTGCTGACGCTCGAATAATTTGAAGCTTCCAGAAAGCATAACACAATGGCACGATAGAACATTACATTAGTTTATGAACATAGGTATAGTGACAAAAAATCGGTGTTGTCTTTAATTACCTTCTTCAACAGAATAATTTAAAAGAGTTATAAACACTTATGGAATATATGTCAAATTCGTTTCATCTCATCCTGTGAATCACAGTATTTGTCATTGTCATTGTCACAATATAGAATACTTATCAAATTCGTTCTATCTTATTCTTTGAGTCAAGGTATTTGTCACATTCTTCGTCATATTGATTCGCTTGCATTTTCACCTCAGTACCTGCACTAAAGTCTACAAACAGCAAAAATGGTATATGTCCCCAAAGATTCTACCAAACCTTTAAGACATTTCTCAGTTGCGGCACCGTTTGACAGGTCTGTGCAATCATGATACTCAGACTAACTTGACAGTTCATGTACACTAATGAGAATGACAAAGATCCCATGTCAAAATATGCTTGGATCGTTGTATTCTACATCAATATCTTGAATATGTATATATTCACAGATATCCTTATACACCAGTACTGTCAATCCCCCTGACATTCTGGCTATCAAAGTGTCTAACACAATCAACAGTCAGGTAAATAAAATGCATTGTTGTTCGCTGAAAAAAAAATCAAAACATTTTGGTGTAACTGTTTCTTCCACGAGAGGAATGTCGAAAAGGAGTCCTGTGACACGTAAGTTAATGGTCATGCACCTGAGAAAAGCTTTCAATTTTGTACGTCATGAATTACATTTTTCTCGTGAAAACGAACCTGCCGAATTCCAGTTTGGTTACGCTATGCGGTTTTGCCTGTCGTTTGAGGAATATCTGTTCTGTAACATTTGTGCATGGAGCCGACCAACAGGTCCACCACGGCCGATAACTTGAGGTCCGTGCCGCTGACACCGCTGAGGTTGTCTCCACTTCTGTCCCGTGATTGGCTGCTCGTGCTGTCGTTCTGTCAATGAGGTCAGTCACGTCATCACTGTTTATCAACAGACTGCGTCATCTTGTTAGACCATCTCTTTTCCATTTTATTTCTTTCTGTAATACTGTTTGAGTTGGACTGCAGCAGGCTTTGCTGGCCGTTAATCTCAGTGTTGATATAAGTGGTAGGCTATATGAATGATCATCACTACTAGAAACACCAGTACAAGTTAAGGTCGTCAGAAGGGCAGGCGAGGATAGGATGGGGATGAGGTGTCACTGTCCAGTGTCTACTTCCTTCAACATTTCTGTACAAGTCTCGTCTGTAACAGATTTGCTTCGAATTTTGTGCATCGTGGGAGAAATGATATAGGCGAGCAAGCGTGCTATCGAGAGAGAGAGAGAGAGAGAGAGAGAGAGAGAGAGAGAGAGAGAGAGAGAGATAAAGCTTGCACACAAGTACAACGAACTTAGTGCCGACGCGTTCGTAACTTATCCATAGGCCTACCCTAATTTATGATCAAACGAATGAAGCAAACTGAATTACAAAATCAATGACGATATTTTTCAATGGAAAAATACACACGATGACACTCGAGAGGCCTGTTTGCGTAGACTAATCACATTACATAAATATTTAATAGTAATGAAGAAATGAATAAATGTATGACTGAAGAAGTGATGTACTTTCATATTTTCTGATCCACATAGTCACACGATCATTAATAGGCAAGCATGAATTTTAAAAAAAAGACTAAAAACCTGTTTTGTTAATTCTTGATTTAGTTTATTGAAACATAACGTCCCACACCCAATACTAAGCTTAAACTGGAAGCAGAGAGAGAGAGAGAGAGAGAGAGAGAGAGAGAGAGAGAGAGAGAGAGAGAGAGAATCAAGCCAGCAGGCATTTCAAGAGAATGACAGAAAGAAAAATGCAGAAAGAAAGACAAAATCAGTGAATGGAAGATTAAAATAAAGGAAGAAAGACTGTTGGAAAGATATGAAAACAAATGAAAACGAATTTTTGAAAAAGCATAATTGAAAATGAGAGAATGACGTTTCGACAGACAGCGAACAGAACAAATAGATGTTATCATAGAATATCTATCGCATCCTGTTCGCATTATCAAAGAAGTACTGCTCAGGAAGTTCATGCGACAAGGGAGTTAACTAGCCAGCCTAATAATCATATCAATACATTCACGTAACATGTTCACACACACACACACACACACACACACACACACACACACACACACAAAACACGCACGCATGCACGCACGCGTGTGTGCGAACACTAACAAAGGAAGAAGAAAATTAGAAGTGTCCTCATGAGAGCACAGATCTTGGCCAGCACTGGACAGATTGCCGATAAACACTGGGCAGATTGCCGATCAACACTGGGCAGATTGCCGATCAACACTGGACAGACTGCCGATCAACACTGGGCAGATTGCCGATCAACACTGGACAGATTGCCGATCAACACTGGACAGACTGCAGATCAACACTGGACAGATTGCAGATCAACACTGGACAGACTGCAGATCAACACTGGACAGATTGCCGATCAACACTGGACAGGCAGACAACACTGCAGATCAGATCACACTGGACAGATCGCCGATCAACTCTGGACAGATTGCCAGTCAACACTAGACAGATCGCCGATCAACTCTGGACAGATTGCCAATCAACACAAGACAGATGCCGATCAACTCGGACGATCAACACTGGACAGATTGCTGATCAACACTGGGCAGATTGCCGAACAACACTGGACAGATCGCTGATCAACACTGGGCAGATTGCCGATCAACACTGGACAGATTGCCGATCAACACTGGGCAGATTGCCGATCAACACTGGACAGACCGATCAACTCTGGACAGATTGCCGATCAACACTGGACAGATTGCTGATCAACACTGGGCAGATTGCCGAACAACACTGGACAGATCGCCGATCAACTCTAGACAGATTGCCGATCAACACTGGGAGGTTGCCGATCAGCATTGGACAGATTGCCGATCAACGCTGGCCAGATTGCAGATCAACACTGGCCAGATTGCAGATCAACACTGGACAGACTGCAGATCAACACTGGACAGATTACAGATCAACACTGAACAGATTGTAGATCAGATCAACACTGGACAGATTGCCGATCAACACTGGACAGATCGCCGATCAACACTGGACAGATTGTAGATCAGAGCAACACTGGACAGACTGCAGATCAACATTGGACAGATTGTAGATCAGAGCAACACTGGACAGACTGCAGATCAACATTGGACAGATTGCAGATCAGATCAACACTGGACAGATTGCAGGTCAACACTAGACAGACTGCAGATCAACACTGGACAGATTGCCGATCAACACTGGACAGATTGTCAATCAACACTGGACAGACTGCAGATCAACACTGGACAGACCGCAGATCAACACTGGACAGACTGCAGATCAACACTGGACAGATTGCAGATCAACACTGGATAGATTTCAGATCAGATAGACACTGGACAGACTGCAGATCAACACTGGACATACTGCAGATCAACATTGGACAGATTGCAGATCAGATCAACACTGGACTAACTGCCGGTCAACACTGGCCAGACTGCAGATCAACACTGGCCAGACTGCAGATCAACACTGGCCAGATTGCAGATCAACACTGGCCAGACTGCAGATCAACACTGGCCAGATTGCAGATCAGATCAACACTGGACAAATTGCAGATCAACACTGGCCAGACTGCAGATCAACACCGGACAGACTGCAGATCAACACTGGACAGATTGTAGATCAGATCAACACTGGACAAATGCAGATGAACACTAGACAGATTCCAGATCAGATCAACACTGGACAGACTGCAGATCAACGCTGGCCAGATTGCAGATCAACACTAGACAGATTGCAGATTAACACTGGACAGATTGCAGATCAGATCAACACTGGACAGATTGCAGATCAGATCAACACTGGACAGATTGCCGATCAACACTGGACAGATTGCGGATCAACACTGGACAGATTGCGGATCAACACAGGACAGATTGCAGATCCGCCCATTTGTCCAAATCCGAACCACGCATCCGCATCAATATCTAACTTATTCTTTATTGGGGCATAGCCCTTCTTTCCACTAAGTTTTGCTAAAGTTGGTTCACTGATTTTTGCGTCACCTCGCTTAAAGTAAAACATACCGACAGATCAACGGACACGATGACTACATAATGTTCCTGACAGAGATTACAAAGGAAAGAAACCTGGTGAACTGAAGATGCCAGGAAAGAAGAGAAAGATGATGGACAATCAACCATCCACCTAGCCAACCAGCTATTCAGTTCATATCAACAAGGTCAAAACCAAAGCAAACGAAAAGAAAAGACAGACAGAACGAAGGAAAGAAGGGCAGAGGTAGGAAAATTGTAAAAGGGACTAATGGAAAGTAAGGCAGAAAGAATATCCATAGCATAAAGCCAGAAAAACACCATTGCGGAAACAGCTTTTGTATTCAAGAGATACGATTTATTAACCTCACCCCTTCCCCGTGTGTGTCTTTTAAACAAGGCAGAAAAGTCACAGATGAGGTAGCTCCATAAGTTTCAGATGCTCATTCTCCAAATGGAGTGGTTGTTAATTCTTCCGTTGTGGTTGTTTCAGGAATAGCAGTAGATGTAGTATCAGGAGCTGAAGCATCAGTCGTCGTCGTATCAGCAGCGGCTGCAGTGGACGTAGAAGCATCAGTAGTCGTGGTTTCGGCTTCTGTGCTGCTCGTCGTGTCAGCCACAGTGGTAGTTTCCTCTGCCCCCAAAGCAGTTGTGGACTCTGTCGCTTCAGTACTGCCCAGCGTGGTCCCCGGGGAAGTTCCACTCCCAGCTGTGGTGGTTGAGTCTGCAGCTGCAGTAGTTGTAGCATCGCTTGCTGTTGTAGTGACGACTCCTTCAGAGGGTGCCGTCGTCGTGGGTTCTGCAACTGCACTTGCTGTGGTGCTGTGAGCAGCAGTGGATATAGATGCACTGGTCGTGGTGGAAAGGGAAACCGGCCCCATGCCCTCCGTGTTGCTGCAGCTGTCTCAGAGCCTCTTTGATCCTCTGCAAATCCCTCTCTCTGGCCTCGGCCATCTTCTTCAGAATGAAGGTTTGCCTCTTCGCCAGGATCAGCTGTTTCACCAATAGCATCACCACCTGTCTGACACGCTGGGCTGTCATCTTCATCGTGTTTTCCTGGATTCTTTTGAGGACAGCCACCAATCTCGGGTTCTGGATGAAAGGGAGACCACTGCCGGGGCCGGAGATATACTAAGCCTGTGGATCCTGCATTTGAGAGCCGGGCGATCCTGTAGATCCGGTACCACTGTCTGAAGAGAGACAACATCCACATCGTTAGAAAAAGGACTTGCCAGCGTCACTTTACTTTAGATCTGTTGAGCACAAAAGTCCTTATGTGTAGCTTTCTTTCCCAAGTTGTGTACGTTGGTTACATGCAATTCTTTCATCACCTGGTCAATGCATCCACGTTTAATTCGCTCTTTAGCTGTATAAAATGCCTTACGCACAATTCATCGTTTAATTTAGCGATGAAGCGCTGTTACATGAGTATTGCGGCTGTGGTGGATTTGATATCAAAATTTACTTCCAAGAACAGAAACATGTGTACAACACAATATCTATCTATCTATCTAGCTAGCTAGCTAGCTAGCTAGCTAGCTAGCTAGCTATCGATCGATCGATCGATCTGTCTATCCATCTGTCTAGTGTGTGTGTGTGTGTGTGTGTGTGTGTGTGTGTGTGTGTGTGTGTGTGTGTGTGTGTGTGTGTGTGTAAATCCAAATAATAAGTAGACATAACGTGAGAAGAACTATACCTATCACTTAGACGGGAAGTTGTTCCCTGTATTATGGTCTTGCACAGGAGGATTCATGCCCTGCACCATGGTCTGGGGCAAGGAGTCATACGCTGTCCCATGGTCTGGAGCAGGGAGTCATATGCTGTGCCATAGTGTGGGGCAAGGAGTCATATCCTGTGCCATGGTCTTGGGCAGGGAGTCATATGCTGTGCCATGTTCTAGGGCAGGGAGTCATATCCTGTGCCATGGTATGGGGCAGGGAGTCATATCCTGTGCCATGGTCTGGGGCAAGGAGTCATATCCTGTGCCATGGTCTGGGGCAGGGAGTCATATGCTGTGCCATGGTCTGGGGCAAGGAGTCATATCCTGTGCCATGGTCTTGGGCAGGGAGTCATATGCTGTGCCATGTTCTAGGGCAGGGAGTCATATCCTGTGCCATGATCTGGGGCAGGGAGTCATATGCTGTGCCATAGTGTGGGGCAGGGAGTCATATCCTGTGGCATGGTCTGGGGCAGGGAGTTATATCCTGTGCCATGGTCTAGGGCAGGGAGTCATATCCTGTGCCATGGTCTGGGGCAGGGAGTCATATTTTGTGCCATGGTCTGGGGCAGGGAGTTATATATCCTGTGCCATGGTCTGGGGCAGGGAGTCATATCCTGTGCCATGATCTGGGGCAGGGAGTATATCTGTGCCATGGTCTGGGGCAGGGAGTCATATCCTGTGCCATGGTCTGGGGCAAGGAGTCATATCCTGTGCCATGGTCTGGCGCAGGGAGTTATATCCTGTGCCATGATCTGGGCAGGGAGTCATATCCTATGCCATGGTCTGGGGCAGGGAGTTATATCTGTGCCATGGTCTGGGGCAGGGAGTTATATCCTGTGCCATGGTCTGGGGCAAGGAGTCATATCCTGTGCCATGGTCTGGGGCAAGGAGTCATATCCTGTGCCATGGTCTGGCGCAGGGAGTTATATCCTGTGCCATGGTCTGGGCCAAGGAGTTATGCCCCTTATGATGGTCTGAAGTAAGGAGTTATACCTCTTATGATGGTCTGAGGCGAGGACTTTAATTCTGTGCCATGGTTTGGGGTAAGGAGTTATGCCCCTTATGATGATCTGAGGCAAGGAGTTATGCCCCTTATGATGGTCTGAGGCAAGGACTTTAATTCTGTGCCATGGTCTGGGGCAAGAAGTTACCCCTTATGTTGGTCTGGTGCAAGGAGTTAAATTCTGTGCCATGGTTTGGGGCAAAGAGTTATGCCCATTTTCAAGATCTGGACCAAGGAGTCATATCTGTGCCATGGTCTGGGGCAGGGAGTCATGTGCTGTGCCATGGTCTGGGGCAGGGAGTCATATCCTGTGCCATGGTCTGGGGCAGGGAGTCATATGCTGTGCCATGGTCTGGGGCAGGGAGTCATGTGCTGTGCCATGGTCTGGGGCAGGGAGTCATATCCTGTGCCATGGTCTGGGGCAGGGAGTCATGTGCTGTGCCATGGTGTGGGGCAGGGAGTCATATCCTGTGCCATGGTCTGGGGCAGGGAGTTATATCCTGTGCCATGGTCTGGGGCAGGGAGTTATATCCTGTGCCATGGTCTGGGGCAGGGAGTCATATCCTGTGCCATGGTCTGGGGCAAGGAGTCATGTGCTGCGCCATGGTCTGGGGCAGGAGTCATATCCTGTGCCATGGTCTGGGGCAGGGAGTTATATCCTGTGCAATGGTCTAGGGCAGGGAGTCATGTGCTGCGCCATGTTCTGGGGCAGGGAGTCATATCCTGTGCCCATTGTCTGGGCAGGGAGTTATATCCTGTGCCATGGTCTGGGGCAGGGAGTCATATCCTGTGCCATGGTCTTGGGCAGGGAGTCATATGCTGTGCCATGTTCTAGGGCAGGGAGTCATATCCTGTGCCATGGTATGGGGCAGGGAGTCATATCCTGTGCCATGGTATGGGGCAGGGAGTCATATCCTGTGCCATGGTCTGGGGCAAGGAGTCATATGCTGTGCCATGGTGTGGGGCAAGGATATACCTGTGCCATGGCCTTGGGCAGGGAGTCATATGCTGTGCCATGGTCTGGGGCAGGGAGTCATATCCTGTGCCATGTTCTGGGGCAGGGAGTCATATGCTGTGCCATAGTGTGGGGCAGGGAGTCATATCCTGTGCCATGGTCTGGGGCAGGGAGTTATATCCTGTGCCATGGTCTAGGGCAGGGAGTCATATCCTGTGCCATGGTCTGGGGCAGGGAGTCATATTTTGTGCCATGGTCTGGGGCAGGGAGTTATATCCTGTGCCATGGTCTGGGGCAGGGAGTCATATCCTGTGCCATGATCTGGGGCAGGGAGTTATATCTGTGCCATGGTCTGGGGCAGGGAGACATATCCTGTGCCATGGTCTGGGGCAAGGAGTCATATCCTGTGCCATGGTCTGGGGCAGGGAGTTATATCCTGTGCCATGATCTGGGGCAGGGAGTCATATCCTATGCCATGGTCTGGGGCAGGGAGTTATATCTGTGCCATGGTCTGGGGCAGGGAGTTATATCCTGTGCCATGGTCTGGGGCAAGGAGTCATATCCTGTGCCATGGTCTGGGGCAAGGAGTCATAACCTGTGCCATGGTCTGGGGCAGGGAGTTATATCCTGTGCCATGGTCTGGGCCAAGGAGTTATGCCCCTTATGATGGTCTGAAGTAAGGAGTTATACCTCTTATGATGGTCTGAGGCGAGGACTTTAATTCTGTGCCATGGTTTGGGGTAAGGAGTTATGCCCCTTATGATGATCTGAGGCAAGGAGTTATGCCCCTTATGATGGTCTGAGGCGAGGACTTTAATTCTGTGCCATGGTCTGGGGCAAGAAGTTACCCCTTATGTTGGTCTGGTGCAAGGAGTTAAATTCTGTGCCATGGTTTGGGGCAAAGAGTTATGCCCATTTTGAAGATCTGGACCAAGGAGTCATATCTGTGCCATGGTCTGGGGCAGGGAGTCATGTGCTGTGCCATGGTCTGGGGCAGGGAGTCATATCCTGTGCCATGGTCTGGGGCAGGGAGTCATATGCTGTGCCATGGTCTGGAGCAGGGAGTCATGTGCTGTGCCATGGTCTGGGGCAGGGAGTCATGTGCTGTGCCATGGTCTGGGGCAGGGAGTCATATCCTGTGCCATGGTCTGGGGCAGGGAGTCATGTGCTGTGCCATGGTGTGGGGCAGGGAGTCATATCCTGTGCCATGGTCTGGGGCAGGGAGTTATATCTGTGCCATGGTCTGGGGCAGGGAGTTATATCCTGTGCCATGGTCTGGGGCAGGGAGTCATATCCTGTGCCATGGTCTGGGGCAAGGAGTCATGTGCTGCGCCATGGTCTGGGGCAGGGAGTTATATCCTGTGCCATGGTATGGGGCAGGGAGTTATATCCTGTGCCATGGTCTAGGGCAGGGAGTCATGTGCTGCGCCATGGTCTGGGGCAGGGAGTCATATCCTGTGCCATTGTCTGGGCAGGGAGTTATATCCTGTGCCATGGTCTGGGGCAGGGAGTCATATCCTGTGCCATGGTCTGGGGCAGGGAGTCATATCTGTGCCATGGTTCTGGGGCAGGGAGTTATATCCTGTGCCATAGTGTGGGGCAGGGAGTCATGTGCTGTGCCATGGTCTGGGGGCAGGGAGTCATATCCTGTGCCATGGTCTGGGGCAGGGAGTCATATTTTGTGCCATGGTCTGGGGCAGGGAGTTATATCCTGTGCCATGTTCTAGGGCAGGGAGTCATGTGCTGTGCCATGGTCTGGGGCAGAGAGTCATATCCTGTGCCATGGTCTGGGGCAGGGAGTCATATTTTGTGCCATGGTCTGGGGCAGGGAGTTATATCCTGTGCCATGTTCTAGGGCAGGGAGTCATATCCTGTGCCATGGTCTGGGGCAGGGAGTCATATCTTGTGCCATGGTCTGGGGCAGGGAGTTACATCCTGTGCCATGGTCTGGGGCAGGGAGTTATATCCTGTGCCATGATCTGGGGCAGGGAGTCATATGCTGTGCCATAGTGTGGGGCAGGGTGTGGGGGCAGGGAGTCATATTTTGTGTCATGGTCCTGGGGCAGGGAGTTATATCCTGTGCCATGTTCTAGGGCAGAGAGTCATATCCTGTGCCATGGTCTGGGCAGGGAGTTATATCCTGTGCCATGGTATGGGGCAGGGAGTCATATCGTGTGCCATGGTATGGGGCAAGGAGTCATATCCTGTGCCATGGTCTGGGGCAGGGAGTCATATCCTGTGCCATGGTATGGGGCAGGGAGTCATATCCTGTGCCATGGTATGGGGCAAGGAGTCATATCCTGTGCCATGGTCTCGGGCAGGGAGTCATATCCTGTGCCATGGTCTGGGGCAGGGAGTTACATCCTGTGCCATGGTCTGGGGCAGGGAGTTATATCCTGTGCCATGATCTGGGGCAGGGAGTCATATGCTGTGCCATAGTGTGGGGCAGGGAGTTATATCCTGTGCCATGTTCTAGGGCAGGGAGTCATATCCTGTGCCATGGTCTGGGGCAGGGAGTCATATCTTGTGCCATGGTCTGGGGCAGGGAGTTACATCCTGTGCCATGGTCTGGGGGAGGGAGTTATATCCTGTGCCATGATCTGGGGCAGGGAGTCATATGCTGTGCCATAGTGTGGGGCAGGGAGTCATATTTTGTGTCATGGTCTGGGGCAGGGAGTCATATCCTGTGCCATGTTCTAGGGCAGAGAGTCATATCCTGTGCCATGGTCTGGGCAGGGAGTTATATCCTGTGCCATGGTATGGGGCAGGGAGTCATATCCTGTGCCATGGTATGGGGCAAGGAGTCATATCCTGTGCCATGGTCTGGGGCAGGGAGTCATATCCTGTGCCATGGTATGGGGCAGGGAGTCATATCCTGTGCCATGGTATGGGGCAAGGAGTCATATCCTGTGCCATGGTCTCGGGCAGGGAGTCATATCCTGTGCCATGGTCTGGGGCAGGGAGTTATATCTGTGCCATGGTCTGGGGCAGGGAGTTATATCCTGTGCCATGGTCTGGGCCAAGGAGTTATGCCCCTTATGATGGTCTGAAGTAAGGAGTTATACCTCTTATGATGGTCTGAGGCGAGGACTTTAATTCTGTGCCATGGTTTGGGGTAAGGAGTTATGCCCCTTATGATGATCTGAGGCAAGGAGTTATGCCCCTTATGATGGTCTGAGGCAAGGACTTTAATTCTGTGCCATGGTCTGGGGCAAGAAGTTACCCCTTATGTTGGTCTGGTGCAAGGAGTTAAATTCTGTGCCATGGTTTGGGGCAAAGAGTTATGCCCATTTTCAAGATCTGGACCAAGGAGTCATATCTGTGCCATGGTCTGGGGCAGGGAGTCATGTGCTGTGCCATGGTCTGGGGCAGGGAGTCATATCCTGTGCCATGGTCTGGGGCAGGGAGTCATATGCTGTGCCATGGTCTGGGGCAGGGAGTCATGTGCTGTGCCATGGTCTGGGGCAGGGAGTCATGTGCTGTGCCATGGTCTGGGGCAGGGAGTCATATCCTGTGCCATGGTCTGGGGCAGGGAGTCATGTGCTGTGCCATGGTGTGGGGCAGGGAGTCATATCCTGTGCCATGGTCTGGGGCAGGGAGTATATCTGTGCCATGGTCTGGGGCAGGGAGTTATATCCTGTGCCATGGTCTGGGGCAGGGAGTCATATCCTGTGCCATGGTCTGGGGCAAGGAGTCATGTGCTGCGCCATGGTCTGGGGCAGGGAGTTATATCCTGTGCCATGGTATGGGGCAGGGAGTTATATCCTGTGCCATGGTCTAGGGCAGGGAGTCATGTGCTGCGCCATGGTCTGGGGCAGGGAGTCATATCCTGTGCCATTGTCTGGGCAGGGAGTTATATCCTGTGCCATGGTCTGGGGCAGGGAGTCATATCCTGTGCCATGGTCTGGGGCAGGGAGTCATATCTGTGCCATGGTCTGGGGCAGGGAGTTATATCCTGTGCCATAGTGTGGGGCAGGGAGTCATGTGCTGTGCCATGGTCTGGGGCAGGGAGTCATATCCTGTGCCATGGTCTGGGGCAGGGAGTCATATTTTGTGCCATGGTCTGGGGCAGGGAGTTATATCCTGTGCCATGTTCTAGGGCAGGGAGTCATGTGCTGTGCCATGGTCTGGGGCAGAGAGTCATATCCTGTGCCATGGTCTGGGGCAGGGAGTCATATTTTGTGCCATGGTCTGGGGCAGGGAGTTATATCCTGTGCCATGTTCTAGGGCAGGGAGTCATATCCTGTGCCATGGTCTGGGGCAGGGAGTCATATCTTGTGCCATGGTCTGGGGCAGGGAGTTACATCCTGTGCCATGGTCTGGGGCAGGGAGTTATATCCTGTGCCATGATCTGGGGCAGGGAGTCATATGCTGTGCCATAGTGTGGGGCAGGGAGTCATATTTGTGTCATGGTCTGGGGCAGGGAGTTTTATATCCTGTGCCATGTTCTAGGGCAGAGAGTCATATCCTGTGCCATGGTCTGGGCAGGGAGTTATATCCTGTGCCATGGTATGGGGCAGGGAGTCATATCCTGTGCCATGGTATGGGGCAAGGAGTCATATCCTGTGCCATGGTCTGGGGCAGGGAGTCATATCCTGTGCCATGGTATGGGGCAGGGAGTCATATCCTGTGCCATGGTATGGGGCAAGGAGTCATATCCTGTGCCATGGTCTCGGGCAGGGAGTCATATCCTGTGCCATGGTCTGGGGCAGGGAGTTATATCTGTGCCATGGTCTGGGGCAGGGAGTCATGTGCTGTGCCATGGTCTGGCGCAGGGAGTTATATCCTGTGCCATGGTCTGCGCCAAGGAGTTATGCCCCTTATGATGGTCTGAAGTAAGGAGTTATACCCCTTATTATGGTCTGAGGCGAGGAGTTATGTTCCTTATGATGGTCTGGGACAAGTAGTTAAATTCTGTACCATGGTTTGTGGTGAGGAATTATGCCCTTTATGATGATCTGAGGCAAGGAGTTATGCCCCTTATGATGGTCTGAGGCGAGGACTTTAATTCTGTGCCATGGTCTGGGGCAAGAAGTTACCCCTTATGTTGGTCTGGTGCAAGGAGTTAAATTCTGTGCCATGGTTTGGGGCAAAGAGTTATGCCCATTTTGAAGATCTGGACCAAGGAGTCATGTCCTGTGCGATGGTCCGGGACTAAGGACTTATGTGCTGTACGATGAAATGGGAAAAAGAAATCACGTCCTTCACGATGATCTGAGACAGGCAGGCAGGCCCTATACCAAGAACGTGGATAGGAAGGACTTCTGGTTAATGTCCCGTCACATTTAGGTCATTGTAGATAATGATTAAGATCATTTTCACAGTTTTAGAATGTTATCAGAAAAAAAAAGAAGAAACAAGGGGGAACAGGGGGTAGGCAGGGGCGGAGGGAGACACTTGGATAGTGTGTGGGGTAAAAAAAAAAAAGTATCGATAATGAGAGGGATCAAAGATGAACATCGGAGATGTTCTAAAGTACACTTACAGAATAGCACGTAATGGACCTTGCAAAAGTTGAGACGTAAAGAAGAGAATCGATTAATAATATGACTATTTTTGGTAAGAAAGGCCTGAATAAAACAATCAAAAATAATATGATGGACGATAACATTGTCATGGCATATACATTTGATATTTCGGCAGTATTTCGTCCGTAAAGAATTGCACAAAAGTGTGACAATTAGACTTCGAATAGGTCTGCTGATGCAGTGATTCTACGAGGTTTTGAATATGAATCGATACATCTTTGTATCTTTCAAGTACATTGCTAATTTCTTTATGGGCAACTGACTCTGATATTACCTGAAACGTT
The DNA here is from genome assembly GCA_016801955.1 of Conus betulinus. NCBI lineage: Eukaryota > Metazoa > Mollusca > Gastropoda > Neogastropoda > Conidae > Conus > Conus betulinus. Next base: position 154,262 of record JADBJO010003626.1, on the reverse strand, counting down.
CTTTGTTGTCTTTTTTTTTCCCTACATTGTCTGCTCATCAATGAAAAGACATGTAGTTTTGGATGGTAACCCAATATTATTATGTCTTTCATTTAAAAAGCGTGTATGAGATGCTTAATCTCAAATGATAAGCCATTTCTTTGATTATTATAAAAAAAAGAATCGGAAAAGGAGGCATGCCCAACGAGTGTCAGGGACATGGAGTCATGCTCGATGCGGTCATTTAGGACGACAGGCAGTCATGTGAAGAACGATGATCTGGAGTATGGAAACTAATGTTCTGTATGGGGATCTCGGACAGAGTCATGCCCTGTTCGGCGATCTCTGACAGGGAACCATTCCATTCTCTGTAAAATTGGTCAGAATGAAGAGTCACCCCCTGTGAATGGTCTTCGAAAGGGAATTGTATTCTGCTGGATATCTGAGACAGATAGCCATGTCTTATTGGTGGTCTTTGACAGGAATTTATGCTCCCTGGGATTGGTTCTGGAAAGGGATCATGGCCTGTGAAGTAGTCTTGGACAGGAAATCAGGTACGATGTTCGTAGACAGGATGCTAATCTCTGAACAATGGCCCTGGTCAGAGAGCTTGTCCTGTATTATGGTCAGGGACAAGGAGTCATGCTCTGTAGGATTATCTGTCTAGAGAAAGATGTCGAGTCCTGTAGCATAGTCTGGAAGAGAAAGTAAAGCTCTGCAGGATGGTCTTGGGCAGGGAGTCATGCCTTCCACGATGGCCTCGGACAGCATGTCATGTCATGTTCTGGAACAGAACTTCCTGTGTATACCGTGTATCATGGTCATGTGCAGGGAGCTTTACCTCGTATGACATTCTTGGACACAAGACAGGGAATCATGTAGTGCACAACTTCCTTGCACAAGGAGTCAAGCCATATAGGATGGCCTGGGACAGAGTCAAGCCATATAGGATGGCCTGGGACAGAGTCAAGCCATATAGGATGGCTTGGGACAGGGAGTCATGGAGTTAGAAAGGAAGTAATGGCAGACACCTGCCCATACCAATCAAATTTACAGCGTTTGGTGATTCGGAGACGCTGATGCTCATAGGGCATCTTTACAGCTGATATCAAGCGTTTGTTGGGCTGGACAGGACCAGAATTAATGTCAGCGTCAATCAGGTTTCTACAATACTCATGTCAAACGCGACAAACGGGGTAAGCGGACAGTTGCCGTGAGACGCTCTGTTCTGCTAATGACAGAACAAAACGCACAGCAGCCTTAAGAAATGACAGATAAAATTCCTGTCACCGTTGGGAGGTGATAACATATAACAAATAAATCGCAACGCTACAGCAGTCGATCCCAATAACTACGGCATGGTATAGTTTTGTCCCTTTGTTGATGTCGACAGACCCAAATGTTGTATCCCACCTGCTCATAAATTTGTGTCTATCAACAACTTTCTCCGTAAGTGAAGGTGAGCTTCCAGGTCCTAAACCTCACCATTTACAAAATGATCGCAGGGATCTCCGACGAGTCCTTTATGGACTCACTGTTCAAGATACATTGTTCAACGACTGACTGTGCCGGGTACATCGTTCTGAATCACCATCCAGGGCTTTGTATTCCTAATTCACACATCAGACTCAATAGTCTGGTCTCACTGCTGACCAGTCATCAGCCACGATTCAGCGTTCAAGACGCTCATCGGTTCGGACCTGCCTTTCAAGGTTAACTTGTCAGGGCGTACGGAGCATGGCTCGCTAATGAGAACTTGCCGCTGTGGAATCATCTTCCAACATTTACCTGTCGTTTCTCTCACTGTTGCGATCTCGCTGCTCAACACTTATTGAGAACTGTTCATTGGGCACTCACCACTAAAATCTCACCGTTCAGGACTCGCCATTTAGGATTCACGGTTCTTGGTACCGGACAACGCACACCTCCACCACCTCGATCCCAATACCTAAAGGCAGATACAGTCATCAGATCCTGAACCCTTCACCTTGGACAAACCCAACTTTGAGATTTCCAGCCAAACTGGGACTCACCATCCTGACCCGTGGAGGATGAGGTGCTGGATGAAGAAGGCAGCTTCATGAAGCCGATGAAGGTCTTGTCCGGTGAGGCAATGAAGAGGATCCCGTTCTCCTCCTGCACCTCGCTGACTCCGCGGTACACCTTGCCCAGCGGGTCTTGCAGGCTGCGGATCACCTGTCCGTCCTCATTCAGCTCCACCACCATGCCGTAGCGGGGCTTCCGGAAGGCTACCCTGGTGTTGATCAGCTGCACAAGTGGTGGCGAGGGTGAGAACCAAAATTAGAACATTTATTTGCCGTAAAAATCACGTAGACTTATCTGTCACGTAGGCTCTACTCTCCACCCTAATCATCCATCACTGAAGAAGATTCAAATTAGAGCGCTTATTATTCAACTTCTTCTACAGCCCTCTCCACCCACAAGATCTGTCATCGGACACCAAGACACCGAGGCAACACTGGGCAAGAAGCTTGCCATCATGTCACTTGCCTACAGCACAGGGGAATATGAAGGCAAAATTAATGATGATGATCCTTACAAAAACATTCATATGCCTAATCAAAGTAATGCTATAGGCCTTTACAATCAACAACTACAGAGCTTACCACAAGAGGGCTGTAGGACTGATAGAGCTTACCTAGAGAGAACTGTATGACAGAGAGTACTTATCTAAAGGGGACTGACAGAGCTTAACTAAAGACCATTGTGTGACTGGTAGAGCTTACATAAAGAGGACTGTATGATGAGAGTGTTTACCTAAAGAAGACTGATAGAGCTTACCTAGAGAGGATTGTACAACTGATGGAGCTTACCTAAAGAACATTGTTCGACTGCTCTGGGATACAGCTTTCCTACAGAGGACTGATAGAGATGAACTAAAAAGGACTGTGTGACTGTTAAAGCTTACCTAAACAGGACTGTTAGAGCATACCTGAGCATAGTATGACTGATAGAACCTACCTAAAGAAGACTGATAGAGTATATCTAAAGAGGATTGTATGACAGATCTAGAGCTTACCTTCAGAGGACTGATAGAATATATCTAAAGAAGATTGTGACACAAAAGCCAACAGACGATCAGGATTCTTTACACAGACACGCCAACAAACAGACGGGCAGGATCCTTTACACAGACAGGCCAACAAACAGACGGGCAGGATCCTTTACAGACACGCCAACAAACAGACGGGCAGGATCCTTTTACACAGACACGCCAACAAACAGATGGACAGGATCCTTTACACAGACAGGCCAACAAACAGACGGGCAGGATCCTTTACACAGACAGGCCAACAACAGACGGAGAGGATCTCGCACACAAAAAGCCAACAAACAGACGGGCAGGAGGCTTCACACAGACGAGCCAAAAAACAGACGGGCAGGAAACTTCACACAGACGAGCCAGCAAACAGACGGGCAGCAGACTTCACACAAACGAGCCAACAAACAGACGGGCAGGAGACTTCACACAGACGAGCCAACAAACAGACGGGCAGGATCCTTCACACGGACAAGCTAACAGACGGGCAGGATCCTTCACACAGACGAGCCAACAAACAGACGGGCAGAATCTCTCATACAAAGAAAGCAACAAAACAGATGGGCAGGATCCTTCACACAAATCAGCCAACAAACAGACGGGCGGTATCTCTCGCACAGACAGGCAAACAGGACCTCTCACACAGACAGACAACAACAAACAGATGGATAGGACCTCTCACACAGACAGGCAGCGCAACAAACAGACGGAAAGGATTTTTTCACACAGACAGGCTAAAAAACAGACGGGCAAGATCTCTCACACAGATAGGCCAACAGACAGACGCACAAGACCTTTCGCACAGATAGGCAAACAAACAGACAGGCAGGATCACACACACAGACAGGCTAAGAAACAGACGGGTGAGATCTTTCACACAGACAGACCAACAAACAGACGGGTGGATACCTTACACAGAGAGGCCAACAAACAGACGGGCAGGATATCTCGCACAGACATACCAGCAAACAGATGAGCAGGATCTCTCGCACAGAAATACGAACAAACAGACCCGCAGGATCTCTCACCGTGATGAAGGCACCGCGGAGTTGCGGCTTTCTGCCAAACACATCCAGGACAGAAGGCATTTCCCGGTGTCGTGTCTGGGAAAATCCCACCCAAAACGTCCCTCTTGGTGAGCGTCTGATATTGTCCACCACCCCTGGGAGTTGGAAGCAAACAGCTCGATCCTGTCTGGCACTGGCGGTTTGGGACCCAGCCATACCCTGATACAGGTCAATTCATAATGGAATATGGATATATAAATGAATATATTGAATGAGCAAAGTAGTCAATCAGTTGATTGATCGTTCACTCAGTCAGTAAGTAACTGAAAGCCTAGATGAATGTGCAGAAAGAGAGAGAGAGAGAGAGAGAGAGACAGACAGACAGACAGACAGACAGACAGACAGACAGACAGATAGAGACAGAGAGACAGAGAGACAGAGAGAGATAAAAGGGGGGGGGGGGGTTATGAAATTTAATCCAGTACTTAGTAATTGAAATTAATCATCTCATACATTTTCTAATTCAAAAGAATTCCAGTGTAACATTTACTTGGGTTCCATCACATTGTGGTATTTATGGAAATGAGTGGGCAGACAGAGTAGCTAGAGGAGGTGCAGGACAAAGTGTTCGTTGTGAAAACGTTTATATCCTTTGTCTGTAAAGGAATGCTATAATCTTTTAGAAAAAGACACAAAGCTCGTGTGGGTTATAATGTAAATCGGCACACCTCTTACAGCATGTCTTTGTTGAACGTTTTTCCAAGGGAAATTTCCAGTTTGTGTTTTAGACTTAAATATAATTCATTAAAATGTAAATATGTTGATACTGCAAAATGCATATGTGGGGAAAGACTTTTTTGACATTTCATGTACTATTTAACTGTCCCACTATGCGGCAGTACCTACCCAATTTTTTCAGTTGCCAAATAATCCTACAATTGATGATTTTAAGACTCTGACTTCAAATCATTCATTTTTGGCTAATGTATCAAAATATTTACTTCGCAGTCCTATCGGTACATTAGTATGAGATTTCAGTATTTTTTTTAGCAAACATTGTTTATGCTGTTCATGTTCACTGATTTAAGCTTTATTTTCAATTATGTTTTTCATTTGTATAATAATATCAATGTCATCTTGATGTATATCATTTACAACACACACACACACACACACACACACACACACACACACACACACACACACACACACACACACACACACACACACACACACAGACGCGGGCGTGCGCACACAAGCGCAGACACATACATGCGCATACATACAAATACACACGCATGCGCACGTACGCATACATAGGCCCCTGCCCACACACATCCATACACACATGTGTACGTCCACTACACACGCATACATAAAAAAAGAAAAGACACAACCAATGTAAGGTAGGCACACAAGGTCTGACCAGCGCATTTGTGACTGCAAAATCCCAGTAGAACAAAAAAAACTCGATTTAGGCCGTTCCATTTCTTAAAAAGAGACGCTTTCCATGTACAACAAAAGTCCAGTACATCAAAATACGATGTTCTTGTAATTGCATTCTGAGGAAATGATTTCTGTGCAAACTTTTCCCGAAACCCGGGACTTTGAGATACTGGTTTCTGGTTGTCCTAGCTCATGGCGCCTTCAGCTTGTAAAAACCAAGCATCATCAGTCATTTTGTTCTTGCTGTCTCAGCTGGTGGAAATGTTTTAGTACGGTTTGGGGGGAAAAAAAAAGTGCTGGCTTCTGGTAGTCCTTGATCATGGTACTTTCAGCTGTCGAAAATCAAGCATCTCATGCATGTTTTGAATTGTATTATTTACACTTAGCACAAGAGATACATGCAAGTTCAAGAAAATGCTTTCAGCAGAAACAGTATTGTTTTACTTTATGTAAACGTTTTGAGGCGCTTACCGTAACCTACACCACCATCATATATACCACCATAACCTACACCACCATCATATATACCACTACAATCTACATCACCATCATGTATACCACCATAACATACACCACCATCATATATACCACAGTAATCTATACCATCATCATATCTACCACCATAATCTCCGCCACCATCATTTATACCACCATAACCCAGACCACCATCATATATACCACCACAACCTACGCCACCATCATATATACCACTACAATCTACATCACCGTCATATATACCACCACAACCTACGCCACCATCATGTGTACTACCATCATTTACACTATCATCATCTGCACCACCAAAACTTTCCCTACCTTCATTTACACTATCCTTATTCAATTACTATCATGTACACTATCGTAGTCTATATCGCCATCATCTGTCCTATCATCTACAGCACCATAATCTACACTATCAATATATAGGTTGCCATTGATTAGAGCATACTAACTTACACCACCATCATATACACCACCATAAACTACACCACCATCATATATACCACCATAAACTACACCAGCATCATATATACCACCATGATCTACACCACTATCATATATACCACCATAATCTACCATTATTGTCTACTTAAACCACTGTCATCTATATTCCATGATCTACAAACATACTGAACGAAAAACGACCCCACACAAATAAAATCGCTGTCTGTGGACTGAAATGAAATGTAAACTGCAAAACATTTTAATAACCACTTCAGTTCTACGTCCTAACCCCACCCATGCAACCCTCCTTTCCATCCATCCTCA